>APFE031112834.1:25336-141480 GCA_000404065.3 Pinus taeda
AATATATACTCGACGGTACATGGGAGCACAAGTCCGTACTAGCACTTGTCGTCTCAAAGAGGAGGAATCACCCAACCAGCAATGAAAGCGATAGTTACCAGGCTTTACGATGCCGGAATACATCTCTAGCCTAGACTTCTAAATTTTGTGCGTTAGGTTCCAAAGTGTTTTTAGGTTCATTAAATTTATTTTACAGTTGATCTTGCTTAATAAATTTGCCTTTCAGGTTCACGTGTGATGTAGATATAAAATTCCTAAAATGAAATCTAAGATGATAAACAATCGTTTAATCTTCTTTTTGCAATGAAAATCCTAGCTACTAAGGAAAGAGAAATGAGATTCTTTCAACATAGAGCATACAACACACACTAGATGCACTGTCCTAAATCAAACCAACAAGAAGTCTAAATGAAAATGCACATGCATGTATTTGTTTTTCGCTTTCTTAATGTGTGAATGACAAAAAGAATGCTGAGTACAAATCTAAATTACCTTTTCAAAGCGACTGTACTAACAACTTTTTCTTCAAAATACGAAAGGAAGATAATGATGACATTTTGCGATTTCGAATTGAAAATTGTTTTCGACACTTGAAAAACTACTAATCCAAATCAAATACAAGATTAGCAGTATAATCGACCATCAAGAACAATAGGATTCTGTTCTATGACTAAAAACGACACTTGCAACACTTTCAAATCAAGAAACAACAATTCGATTACGCTACTTCTTTGTAAAAGAGAACTGAAAATGGCGCACAATACATAAAAACATTCACAGTTCTTTGCACAATGGAGGCAGAATGATGGAAAGGAAGGGGGTTTCCACAGTGGTATACTGATCACAAACAACAAAACTCCTGAATAGAGCTGAAGAGAGTGAAGAAAAACCAAAGTATGAAGGCAAAATTAACTTTTTCTGACCATTGCACCTGTTACACAGGGAATCCAGTATGCATCTCACCTACTGCACACGGGAGGTGCGATGCATATAGATTTCCTTGAAGGGAGGGTGTGATGGTACCAGTGCGAGACTTTTACATGGTCTTTGGTCACAGTTTGCAGCTTAGTTCAGGGATTTAGGCCGAGCAAGTGATGTTCAGTAAATATAAATCACAGGGGTTGATCTAATGAGGTTACTAGAGCCACCACTAGGGCAATTAGAGTGTTTGCAAATTGATTGTTCAGTTTATAAACAAAACCTGGAGATAGACTGAAGCAGCATTGATCTACTTTGCACTTGCATAGCAAATGCAGTTCGAAGGCTAGCTGGCTTGACTTCAGGCTCCATATGTAAGTTTATAAAACAAACAAATATAGACAAGCAAACAATCTATTTGCTCCCCAACTGAGTTGCCATTTTTTAATCGGGATATCTAGTGTCCACTCGGAGCTGCTAGTCCCACTAAGACTGGTAGCTATCTTAGAAACAAACAAACTAAAACTACTTTCGCTTTCCTTTATGATAAGTAGATAAGAGAGGAACAAAGGACACCAGCCTCAGTCTTGCGCTTGGTTCCTTGCTTGATTCCTCTCCCTTCTGATAGATCTTTGCTACTCCTTCTTCGATTACCCAGCTTCAAAGAGCACCTGTGGAATCAAAGCAGCATGATAATATCGAAGAACAAAGATCTACAATCATAAGCAATACAGGACCAGATATGTATTGACCACACAAATGCATATATCATCAAACATACAAGAATGTGGAGGAAAACTTGAATAGATTTATTAATATCAAGGATAGCAAAGAGGATTACAACCAATTTTTCTGACCCAGTGTCATCCTCTCAGCATGAAAGCCCTTCTTCACCTCATGAAAAGCTTAGATCACTCAACACTATGATGTTGCACCAGGAAACCAACAACACTTCCTTACAACATACAAGATTCCAGCCTCTGGATCTCTGTGATGAGGGATCCATATATAGATGATTACAGGGGGGTGAGTCAACTTTTGGGATTTTGATTAGTGTCTTCTCTATGATATTTTTTGATTCCACTTGGAGATTGATGATCTCTTACTCATCCCTGGGCGAATTCAGAGAGGCAAGTGTCACAGGAGAAGTTTCCGGAAGATTCCATGATCATCCACCTTGCAAACTGTCTCTGCCATTTGTACACTCTCTCCCATCACACCCTACAGAAGGGCTTTCTAGTATGCATCGCACCCTTTACACAAGTGAGATGCATCACACCCTCTGCACTGGGCATTCTGTATGCTCCAGTTTTGACCAGTTCTGAGCAGTTTTCTGTGGAGAACTTCTGGGAGATGATGTAATCAGCTGACCTTGTTCCTTTAGGGCATGAAGCAACACTTTTAGGGACTTAGGAGCCCTTGGTTTATGGACATGTATGATGGGGGTTGCAGTGCCCAAAAATGTCTATAACAAAGCCAACAAGAAGTCAACTAGAAAATTATGGAGGAAATTGAAAACTCAAATTTTAATTTGTTCAAAATTACTTTTCTACGAATTTTAATGTATGCTTTCCTAAATTGATTTTTTTCCTTGTAAAATTATAATGAGAGACGTGCACAATATATTAATATTAATATTTATTTTGGGGAAAGATGGTCTTCCAATAGGGGAAATTCATCCTGAAGTTGCTGAAAATTCAACACTCCCTCTCAGCTAGGGAGGAATTTCCATTTGCATCATAAGTCTCAATTCATATCGCGTGCCTTAACATAAGAGGGAAAGTAGTTACATCAGCATTGCATCTCATCTTGTCTCATAGAAAAATAATAATGCACAATAAAAAGTACTGGAGGTAAATCCTCCAAACCCTACTAGTCTACAAGTCAAATCTCACAACCTTCATCTCAACTATCTCAACAAGGCATCCATCTCATCTGTCACCTCATCTCAACTTTTCTCATATTTGATCATCAAATGAACAATGATGTCTCTATCTAAAGAAGAAAAACCATCATAGGGGAGATCAAACTACCACCCTATATCTAATGACAATATGTGAGATACAAATTACTAGGAAAGGATCACAACCATCCTGTTGTCCAATAACAACATGCAAGATAGTACTATCCATGAGAGGTAAGGACCATATCCATACTATCGTCTAGTGACAATGGGTGAGATACAACTTATCAAGAAAGGTTCACAACCATCATTTTGTCCAATGAAAACATGAGAGATACCACTTGCCATAAAAGGTAAGGATCACAACCATCCCACTATTTTTCAATATTCCCATATTGACCCTCGAGAGTCAAGTGGTAGAACACCTACATCCCATCACTTGAGTGAGATACCACTTGCCATGAAAGGAAAGGATCAAAAACATATCAAGTCATCTCAACCCATTGGCAAAATGGGGAGGAACAATCCCAACAGGTCTAGCTTATGGTTAGGATGCATACTGGGGTGTACTCCATCTAGTCCAAAACATGATAGGGGAAGATACCAAAATTTCCATAAATGACAAGGATCACACACACCCTATGGTGGAAATAGGCGAGATACTACTTCCCATAAGGGGTAAGGATCAAAACCATCCTATTGTCTAGAGATCCTCAAACTTAAGAGCTCTCCAACTCAATTCCTCTCCCTATGAGCTTAGAAGGGGAGGGAAGAGCATAGCACACTATCCTCGATCCTCGAGACCCCTTCTTCTTATCAACGCCTTCATTAGGCTCATGACTTTTAGTCTTGGCCATAGTGCACAACATCTAGAGAGTATCAGATCAACCACAATCTTACATTTTGTAACTCAAGAATTCAACTATCTTCTTGTCCATTAATCAAAATGTGATGGAGTCTTATAACTCCTCTCTGCACCATATCCCAAATATAGTGATATATGATTTAAATGTGCTCAGACTTGTCATGGAACATAAGATTATTTGCATGTCAGATCCCATAATATGTTATGGTATATGCTCAAATAACTCTCCAAAGAGATTTATCAATCATATTGATTCACAACCAGCTAGCAACAACGCATACTACCACACAAAGCAACACATTTCAATACTTGTCTCATGCAGGAAATCATGTTATACCAAAGGAAGCACTCAAATGTGCTCAACATCATCAACATATCCATATAGTCTCAAGTATCCAACAATGAACCTTAGATCATAAAGTACCATCCTGGAAACATTTAGTATACATATCTAAGCTCTATACAACTCAAAGAACATAATGAAAATCAAGAATTCATCTAACTATAAACTCATCACGGGAATCCATCAAAACCGTATTTAAAGATGAGGCTCTCTCAACTTCTTCAGTGTAAAAAATTATGCCAAGTCTCTACCAGGAAAATTCATTTGACAAGGAAGTCCTCATATTCATTTTGTTACACTTATGATCTGAAGAAGTGGAATCATCTTGGGTGAAAGAGTCAATTCCCTCTGGAACTGAATGCTAAGATGATATTTATCCTTCCAAAAATAATTTTTTAGTATATAAAATTGAATATCAAAGACATACCTTCAATTATGAAGAGAGGTTAGGGTTTGCATAATATGTCTATCATTCCAAGCATGCTAATCCTCTGTGACTTATAAGAATTCATATGGAGCCTTATTCAATCCATAATATTAATTCTTTTATTCATGTTACTTAAATCCCTCCAAATACACTTCTTCCTTAAGTTTCACATACATCTACGACATCAGGCAACAAGAGCTAAGATAGCCTCCTTTCTTTGAGAGCTTATTTTTTATCATAGTTTGAACCATACAATGAAAGCATTAGAATTTGCTACATCTCAGATATCAAGAACAGTCTTTTCATGAATGACATATCACTCTTAGCATCATATCATATTCATGCCCTCAATCTACTCCCTTTGAAGAGGAAGCTTCTCTAATAAACCAAGAAGACTACAATCCTTCCTCTGAGATCTTGAGCTCATGTACATTTGATAAGTCATGGGATGAATCTGCGTCATCCTCAAGATTTTATATGTAGGGCTTGATCCTTAAATCTATCAAATGTACCTATGGCCCCAAAACAAGAGTAAGAGAAACAATAACCAAATAAGTAAACATAATGAAACTGTATTTAGTGATGAGGTAGGACTATCTTTCTTCTCTTAGACGTAAAAGTGGTTTCTTCATTTTCATCCACTAGCTCCCTCTTGGAGCTAACCCTTCTTGCACTGTTCTTCAACTTAATGATCCTAAAGATGGATAACATACTCATGCAAGAAGTTAGTGAATTAAATAAAATAATCATGCAAGAATAATCACCAATAACCAAAAAAAAAATTAACAGGAATAGTGACACAAAGAGGTGCTACAAGTCTAGAAATTACTTAACTTTAATATAGATTGTAGGAGGCTTTCAACTCCCTTTGCGTGTTAACTCTTCTTGCAATGCATCCACATCATGATGATATTTAATAAGGATCAACTTTCCTTATCCAAGACGTTGGTAAAAGAAGTATTCAATTATTTGTATAGGAGGAATAAAAAATAGTTCAAAAATGAAAAATCTAAACAAGATGAGTGCCATAACATACACCTTGAAAAATACTTATATTTAATGAGGTTTTAAGGAATCTATTAGCTCCCTCTCGATTCGACCTCCATGAGTTACCACTATGCATCAACCATGTGCCAACGGTACAAGAAATGCATCTTCTTGAGCAACACTTGTATCCTTAATCTTCTTTCATTGGTAGCCAAGACCAACCATCATTGTATATGTTGACCACTAAAACTATAACATACCCTTCTCTGAAGGTTTCTGAATCATGGGTTTCTCACTAATAATGTCATATTAGGAATTTTCACTATAGGGTTCCTCTGAATTTTAATAACTGAATGGCATATCATTTCAAGAACAACTTTGAATCATATTAGGGTTTCAATGTTATAGAACCCATGCCATATCGAAGGCCACTTCAAGGGTTTCTCCGAAACCCTAATCTTCTCTTGTAATAAAAAACATTCCCCAGGGTTTATTTCAAACCCTATCATTCCTTTACATCTCTGGCATCCTCATCTACAATCCTCATCAGTGTCTGCAAGGGGTGATCTCAATGACTTTTCTTCACCTAGTTCTGATACTATGTTAATTTTTCTTAGGGATATATTGATCTTTGCTTTAGATAATTGCATTTACAAACTTTTTAATCATTTAAATAATGCATTCACCCCATAAAATCATAACATCATTAGAAGTTATGTATAAAGAACAATAAAATCAACATTGTAGCAGAACAATAAGGAATAATAAAATAAAATCATACACAATAGAGACACTACAAGTTAGGTGAGAGACAAGGGGGAAAACCCCACAAGGGGGAAAACCAAACCAATTATTCTATTATATTTTAATCAATTTTTCAACTAAGATATAATGTACATCCATATTGATCCCATCAGCCCCCCTAGGGCCAAACCAAGTTAGCTTACAAATTAATTTGTGAACTAAAATATTTCAGATGTCATATCATTATCATAGGAAACATCATCCATGATTCTAGAATAAGCATCATTATTGTCAGCAGTCTTAATTATAAAGTAACAACGTCATTGTTAAGATTCATTTGAAGCCCTGAAAATCGGGTCGACAACAAGGGGGATACCCACCCAGTCCGGACCTTGGTTGGCAGCTCCTTATCTATTTGGTATAGCGGGTCCGACTGGGGATAATGGGACTAGTTTCCCGATCTAGGGTGTGTGTGTGTGCGTAGAGTTGAATAATGTTGATCTAAGAGTACGTTAAAGCTAATCTAATTCAGATTCTTAAACTAACTCTATGCTATTGTAATCTAATGAGAAACAACACATCTAATCTATGCTAACTCGGGATGTATATCTTTTATTATGCGATCTAAAGAGATTTCAAACAATAACTGGTATAAAGATCATTCAGCTATCATAAGAATAGAAATCATTTAAGATAAACCACTTTGCATAAGAAGTTAGGCAAAACAGTTGTGAACAACATATCGCATAATAAGCTATTCATATGTCAGACATAAACAATATGACTCCACCGTACAGAAGTGCCAAATGGTAACCCACACATTCATGTAATGACATATAAACAACTGAAAAACTATAAATCACTTCAAGAATATAAGCAGAAATGGTCAAGAGATAAAAGTACCATTTATGACTGGTTCCACTCATAAGCTTCAAGCAACAATGATTTATCTCTCCTTACTCTAACATCTACTAAGAGTATAGAAGTGCAACATCAGTCGCAGATATCAAATGCAAACATTAATAAACCTTGATCCATCCATTCATCAAAACCACCTCCGAGGGCGCAAAAGTGCATGTTCTGAGGACGAGTTTTTGATAAATCTCCGGACCCTTCTCTAAATGCCTGAGAAGGGTTTAAATACTGCTAGCTAATTAACTTGATTACATAAATTTAGGATCCAGTTTTCAAATGACGTCCTTCTGATAAAGCAAACTATTTCTAAAAATTAAATCTGACTCTGAACTATTTCTGTATTTGCTCCTCAGTGCTGTAAGTGTGCAACATTCGACTGGGAAGAGTTGGTTGGTTGCCTTCCCCTTTCGTGTGTGCTATAAAAATAGAAGTAACAAGAGCTGGCACCACTTTCTGGTAAACTATAAGATATTTTGGAGAATCTTCCTCTGACTGGGTGTATTCACTGCGTGTATACTTGGTAATAACTCAAATTTCCCTCAAACTGATTCTGCTTTTGCTATTTCGGTTTCTGTCCTTGCGAACGACTGGATGAGTCAAAGAATTTACTTTCTGAACAATTCTCTCGATTGAAAACTGCCTCCGTTCTTCATTCCGGGCTTTTCTGGTGTGTAAGCTTCAGGATTTTTTGTAATCATGCTGCTTTTGTGCGCCTTTGATTCTGAGCTTTAGATGACCTATCGACATCTGCATCTGTTGAGTGATACTCTGGAATCTGTGGTCCTATGCGGCATCCGTTTCTGAAGGGATTTCTTCTCTGTTCTCCGAGCATTGGCGCTTTCCCCTTTTCCTTAGATGTTTCCTGCACATTGCTTCATGTTATTTCCTGTTTTATAGTTTACGCAAAGGAAAATAGTAATGGTAATAAAGATTGACATGAAAGATTTAAATCTTATGTATGCATAATTATGACATTCATAGCGAACTGACCCTTCGAAAAACAAAAAGTTGTCATTCCTGGATATTTTGGCGTACAATCATTAATTTCTTTTTAAGGCGCGCACTTAATTTTGATTAATGGGCAGCTTTCCTTGAATACTGCGCCGAGGAAAATTCGCGTTCATTGCAGATCGCAGATCACAGATCGTGTTATAGTATCGCGACATCGCAATATCGGATCATCGCAGTATCGCAAATCGCAGAAATTAGTCATTGTGTGCTACTTTACGTGATGTTGCGATATGCGACGTCGCATATCGGCCGTCGAATATTTCTTAAGTTTTTCATTTAAGAGCGCTTCATAGTGAATGTGATGCGATGAATTTCGCATCGCTTCTTCGTAGTCTATTATGCTCATAGAAAAAATGTTTCATTCTTTCGTCGTGATAAAGTTTTAAGGAATCAAAAACAAAAATGTTCCTAAAACTGTTTGTTTGAATTTTTATTAAGGGTCCCCATTTGCTTGGTGTTATTGCTAATATCAAACAAAGAGGGGGATTGTTGGTGGCCACAAAAAGTTGTTATGTGAATCGTTGACAATGTTTGTTGGCTAACAGAGTGAGCCCCATCCATAACCACAATGGAGTAAATCCATTGGCTATCAAAGTGTTAGTTATTTGCTTTTGAGAAATCAAGCATTGAATATTAAAATATCATTTGTCGAGCATATCGGACATTGAGCATTAGGGAGTACTTCAAACAACAACTCGTGCTAAAACTCGTGATAATATCTACCACACAAACAAAAGGTTTGGGTGCTTTCAAGCGACATGATTAAGGAACGAAGTCTATCGAGATATCGGGTATTGGTTGTGAGGAAGTACAATGAGCAATATTGATGGACATTGATACATGGAGATGGCGATGGGATATTAAGTCTCATGCTATTGGGTATCAGAATGTCAAACAACATCCGATGGTTTTCCTCTCGATATCGATAGAACTAGATAGGTTCTAATGCTGAATGTGAGCAGCTACAAAGAGCGGTCTTTCCTTCCATGCGAGGAGTTTTCTTTGGCCAAGGTGAGCAGCTACAGAGAGCGGTCTTTCCTTCCATGCGAGGAGTTTTCTTTGGCCAAGGTGAGCAGCTACAGAGAGCGGTGGAAGACAGCGTTACAAACTTTCTTTTGATAGAGGAAGCTCTGCGAACCAACAACTTCTTTGCCAGAAAAGGAAAAGCGTACTTTGGTGGGGATGCGGTCGGCTTGATTGACATCGCTTTGGGTGGTTTCTCGGCATTTATCAAAGGCTACCGATAGATCCAAAGAAAATGTCGTTGTTGAGCGCATGGATGGATCGATTCTGTAAATCCGATGGGGTGAAAAAAGTGATGCCCTATTGGGCCAAACAGGCGGAATTTATATCGGCTATGAGAGCCACTTTGATATCTCGACCTATAGACCGAGCTTATCTCGATTGCAGATTACTTAGACTGGTTGACGCGGTCTACGAGTCCCTTCTATTTCCGTTTCTGGCTCCGTTTACGTAGACAGAAAGGCGCGCCGTTAAAATCAGAAAAATGTTGAGGAAACTGCAGTCGACGACTCCTATACGTCTTTTCACTAAACTGAAACTCATTGTCTATCGATACGGCTGCAGATTTGCAGGCCGGATTCCATCCATACATGGAGCATCTAGCAGCCACGGTTCTGCCCGATGATCGTCAACATAAGTATCTAAGCAGCATCCTGCTCCTATCGTTCTGCCGGATGGCCATCACATAGTCATCCATTTACTTATGGCTTTCAAGACCGCAGTACTATTAGATGCCATCCGCTCATTTGAATTTTGAATTTTGTTGATTACACGCATTCCCTCTCATTTTGATCTTAAATTTTCAACACGTCGGGCTTCATGAATCCCCCAAGCCCGGCATTCATGCTATCTGCTCATGTCTGAGCTAGCCCCGACTTTGATTAATGAGCTAGCCATGGTTCCGGTCATCCATTTATCAAGTCTATATATGTATCTAGAATTAATGAGATCGTATAAATAAAACTAGCATTTGCAATAGATGTTGCAAAGGAAACGCCGTAAGGCATAACTATGGGTCTTAAGGCATAAATATGGGTCTTAATGGGATATATTTTTTATGAATCATTGGTTGCCCATAGATTCTGGGGGTCATAGGATGCTGAGGGATGAGCTGCTTCTGAGTAAGAGGATTGAGAATAAGAAGAGAAATCACATTTTTTATATGCCGTAGCACTTATTGCACCCAAATTTAGGAGTTAAAAAACCTCATATCCTTGAAAAAGTTCTACTTCAAAATAGGATGCATTGTCTGTGATTATGCCTATGGTGGTCATATAAAAAAACAACAAAGAAAAGCCTCAAAGATTACATAATGGCTTTAGATCACAAATGGACTTGACAATCTTCATATAATGGATTTGGTCTATTTAACAGTACAAATTATGACAGGGAGGCATTTAGGATAGTTGATTTCAGAGAACACCTTACCACGTAAATATTAAATATAGCTAATAAATATGTAGAATATATATATATATGTTTGGGGTTTTATCACAACAAATTGTCAAAACAATGACTAGGTGGGCAGAAATGTTACTCACAGGTTTTCAATTTCACTCAATATTAATCTCCGCAGCCCCTCCTTCCAAAAAAGCCAATCCGCCGCAGCAGACCCTACTGCAATTCCAATTAAATCTGCACAATAATTTTGAATACAAGTATTAAAGAGTTAACAGTAAATTTGACAGGGGTTTTTTTCTTCATATGTATAAATATATAATAAATTCATCACTGCGAATTTATCGTATCAAATTGTCAAAACAATCAGGTGGCAAGCAAGAAATATTACTCATATATTTTCAATTTCACTCAATATTAATCAGCCGCAGCAGCCCCTCCTATGAAAGCCAATCCATCGCAGCAGCCCCTCCAATTCCAATTAAAACCAATCCTCTGCAGCTGGCAGAGATGAGGAATGCAGGTTTAATCAGATGTTATTCCCAATTAGAAAGAACATAAAAATGTCAAAAATATATTATATATTAGCAAATAAAAATCACTGACCGATATTGCAAACCGGAATCTAGTTTATTTATGCTTCGTGCAAACGTTTTTTCAAACCCTATACGGAATCTTTCTCAGTAAGAACTAATTATTTCTCTAGGCTCCTCTAATATTGCTTGAACTCCATGTCCTATTGCGGATCTTCAAACAGCAGAACCGTAAACGATAAGGGAATTCAAATATGAAAAGTTTTACTCTCATGCGTGAAAACTCCGGAGAAAATATAATGAAAGTCATGAAAAAATCAACTGCATTACTGCAGAGAAAATATATTGAAGACCATTAAAATTAAATTGTACAACATTGACAAAAGAAAAAGAAACACACAGCATTACAAAAAAATCCCAAATTCGAGACCAGAGCTAACCTAAAGGAAACTCATAAACAAATATCACAAAACCAAACAAGCAAACAGAACAAAATAAAACAGAGAACGAAAAAGAAAAGAATACGCAGAAGCTGGTAAACATGTACACGACATTCTTGTAATTCACAATCAAAGAGACGTGGAGAGCATCAAGATTGTGGGAGAGCAATCGATTAGCTATCCAAAGCGAAACGCACGGCAAATAAACACGTTTGAATCCCCAGGGAAAGTAGTTTGTATGCAACCGTCATGGCATTCAAATCAATGGATCATCTTAATTCAATTGTCTAACAAAATATTTATTATGACACAGAGGCATTTAAGATAGTTGATTTCAGAGAGAACTCCTTGGGGTAAATATTAAATATAACTAATAAATGTGTAGAATATATACATGTTTGGGGTTTTATCACAACAAATTGTCAAAACAATCACTAGGTGGGCAGAAATGTTACTCACAGGTTTTCAATTTCACTCAATATTAATCTCCGCAGCCCCACCTTCCAAGAAAGCCAATCCGCGGCAGCAGACCCTACTGCAATTCCAATTAAATCTGCACAATAATTTTGAATACAAGTATTAAAGAGTTAACAGTAAATTTGACAGGGGTTTTTTTCTTCATATGTATAAATATATAATAAATTCATCACTACGAATTTATCGTATCAAATTGTCAAAACAATCAGGTGGCAGGCAAGAAATATTACTCATATATTTTCAATTTCACTCAATATTAATCAACCGCAGCAGCCCCTCCTTCTATGAAAGCCAATCCGCCGCAGCAGCCCCTCCAATTCCAATTAAAACCAATCCTCTGCAGCTGGCAGAGATGAGGAATGCAGGTTTAATCGGATGTTATTCCCAATTAGAAAGAACATAAAAATGTCAAAAATATATTATATATTAGCAAATAAAAATCACTGACCGATATTGCAAACCGGAATCGAGTTTATTTATGCTTCGTGCAAACGTTTTTTCAAACCCTATACGGAATCTTTCTCAGTAAGAACTAATTATTTCTCTCGGCTCCTCTAAAATTGCTTGAACTCCATGTCCTATTGCGGATCTTCAAACAGCAGAACCGTAAACGATAAGGGAATTCAAATATGAAAAGTTTTACTCTCATGCGTGAAAACTCCGGAGAAAATATAATGAAAGTCATGAAAAAATCAACTGCAGTACTGCAGAGAAAATATATTGAAGATCATTAAAATTAAATTGTACAACATTGACAGAAGAAAAAGAAACACACAGCATTACAAAAAAAATCTCAAATTCGAGACCAGAGGTAACCTAAAGGAAACTCATAAACAAATATCACAAAACCAAACAAGCAAACAGAACAAAATAAAACAGAGAACGAAAAAGAAAAGAAGACGCAGAAGCTGGTAAACATGTTCACGGCATTCTCGTAATTCACAATCAAAGAGACGTGGAGAGCATCAAGATTGTGGGAGAGCAATCGATTAGCTATCAAAAGTGAAACGCATTCAAATCAAATCAACGGATCATCTTAATTCAATCGTCTAACAAAATATCTAACAGTACAAATTATGACACGGAGGCATTCAGGGTAGTTGATCTCAGAGGGAACGCCTTACGGCGTAATTACTCTAGAAATTTAATTAAAATTTTAGTATTACTTATTAAGTATAAATAATGGTTATTACATATTTATAGTATATAATGTTAATGATAAAAACATTAAATTATATGTAATTGAAAAAAAATGTTTCACCAAAATTTATGGTAATATTTTATTATTATCTGATTCGAACAATTAAATTTATATATTCATTCTATTTGTGTTAGAGCACTTAAATTATTTTTATGAGCAGTTAATCTACAATTAAAATAATTATAACAATTTACTATTGAGACATTTTATAAAATAAATTCAAATAATCAATTTTATTTTTATTAGTTTTTTATTTAAAATTAGAAATAAATAAATTGAGATTATAATAAGAATCTTAACAATTAAGAATTATTTATTAACATTATTTTGCTAATGTTAATTTTTTGAGGTCAAAATTTAGATAATAAATAATAGTAATGGCCATATCGTAAATCATTTAATTGTATTGAGCTTTAGCAAGAAAAGAAAGAGCTCATTACACCAAAATTTACTATAGAGACAATTTGTCCTTTTATCTTATAATTGGGAATATCTCTTTGTAATTTCTTCCATATCTACCATAGACATTGCCACCACTTCTACTTTGTTGTTCTCTCTGGTAATATATTTAATGTTGTACATGATGTCATTACAGTAAATATCTTAAGTGAAGCTATTGCAACTTCTTCTATTACAAGCAACTCCTCTAAAGTAGGTAGCCAAGCAAGAGAAAAAGTTTCTATGAGAGGAAATGCTCCCTTGTGACCAAATTCTGTTGGAAATTTACTGAAAATCATAAAAGTTATAATCCATTTTAACTAAGTAAAAGCATTCTAATAATATCAATCTTCTCAATTCTGACAAATTACTAAAGCTATTGGGTAAATTTTATGAAGCCAAGCAAGAGCTAAAGTTTCTAGGAGAGGAAATGCTCCTTTGTAACCAAATTCGGTTAGAAATAACTGAAAATCATAAAAGTTATAATTCATTTTAACCCAATAAAATCATTCTAATAATATCAATCTTCTCAATTTTAACATAGTACTGAATTCATGGAGTGAATTTTCCATATTTGTGACAACAATGTGAGGGAATTCATTTGACTAATCTTCCCAATGTCCCAACAATAATAATTTCCTCATTATTTTGTAGTTGCAATGTCCCAACAATAATAATTTCCTCATTATTTTGTAGTTGCAATCTCTTAAGTTGAGTTAAACTTGTCAATTGTTACTAGAAGTTGTTTTTCTCTATCTTGTATACTTATATGTATTCCAAAGAGCTTTGCAATCGTAAGTTTCCAATTGCTCCAAAGACCTAAGCTTTGAGATACTCGAAGGTAAATATTGCTTATCACACTTTTCCATAGCTTTATTATCCATCTATTTTTTTTATTTCTATTTAAAAGGTGTAATGTTTGTATAATAATAAAATAATTTGTAGATATTTATATAATTCAAAGATATTATAATTATGGTTTTATATTTTATTAAAAAATATATATCATTTAATATTATAATTTTATTATCAATAATAATTTGGTATAGATAAATTTATATAACGGAATAAAAGTAATATTTATGGAGAATTTATAATTTGAATATCTATGCTTTTGACTATCAAAATTTATGGTGGGTTGTATAAATTCCACCTTCATGTTTTCTTTTTAAACTTTTCCACATAATATCTTTATGAAATTTTTAGAAAGTCATTTAAATCTAGAGCATGCATTTCCTTTATTAATGTGTATTTTCTTCATTCTCCCTTTTTAGAGCAAGATGAAACTTATTATGCATTGTTATGATTTTAGTGTCTTTCTTTTAATGGTAAAGTGATTTTGCACACAATGGAATGGATAAAAAGGCTCCAAAGGGTTAGTATAGAAAGTTTCCCACTTTGATGTAATTTTTGGCAATTACTATGGTGTAACTTTATTATGCATGGTTATGATTTTAGTATCTTTCTTTTAATGGTAAAGTGATTTTGCACACAATGGAATGGATAAAAAGGCTCCAAAGGGTTAGTATAGAAAGTTTCCTACTTTGATGTAATTTTTGGCAATTACTATGGTGTAAATTCCGGTAGTCTTGATTGGGCTTGATATTCTGTCTTTTTGGTAAAAAAAATTGAATGAATTGTTGTAAGGAAAGAATATGTATATTTCTATCCATGGAATATAATATTGTTTTTTCCTTTATCTAAAAAAACAAAGAAAACTATGGACAAGGTTTAAAATATTTGTTTTGCTTCATTTATTGTTAAATCCAACATAGTCTATAGGAGACTCTCATAGATAAATAACATATTCTTTTATTATTTTCCTTGGTTGATTGTTGTGGAAAACCTTGATTCATATTTTGATAGGAGGAAGTGGAGAGAAGAGTGGTTTTGAATTTTAGAGGAGACTCTCATAGATAAATAACTTATTCTTTTATTATTTTCCTTGATTGATTGTTGTGGAAAACCTTGATTCATATTTTGATAGGAGGAAGTGGAGGGAAGAGTGGTTTTGTATTCTAGTTCAGATGTTTGAGGAAGAGAAATAGAGGGCTTAAGAAACAAGAGGATGTGGTGACTATCATGGGGGTGTGAAGGATCCCATTCCACTAAAAATAGTTTCTTCCATGTAGCTATGTTTTTTTTTTTTTATAAGTAAGCATTTGTATTAAGAAACAAAAAATATTGTACAAAAGGATTGCCTGGGCAGACTAAAGCTCGAAGCTCTGCAGAGAACAAGACAACTTGACCAAAGGACTTCCTACAGAACCCCACAGAAAAAGGGTAGCCGGCAAGGATACACTATCCACCTCGGCCTTGAGGAGTAGACAAGAAGAGAGCAGTGCTTAAACAAGAAGCAAACAGACGAGCTAGGAGGTGAGAGCACGACAAGGGATTCTACCCAGCTTGAGTGGAATCCACAGTTCGGCCCTTTTTACCTTTCTTCTTACCAACTTTGACCCATCCAAGTTGATCCGGCTTGGATGGAAAGATTTGCACATTGAGCTGGGCAGACGGGGAGACCTCCTTGTCTAAGTCCGAAGGAGAGGTCTCATGAGATCGTTTCTGTGAGAGCGGTGGGGCGGTAGACTCCTCAGGACCTGTAGGGGGCGGTTCCTGTGCAAGCGAAGCATCCATCTCGTCCTCATTCACTTCCTCTTCATCAGAACTGGAACTGAAATCATCCATGGGGGGAGGGTCACTAGGCTTCCAGCTTTTGGATTTCGGCTTAGGAGTGACCTTCTTCTTTTGGGCTGGGATCGCTAGACACGTTCTATGAAGGTGCCCTGTGAGATGGCAATTTCTGCAACAGAACGCTGTGTTCTCGTAATCCAGGGTCTGAGTCCAATAGAAGTCACCAACCTTGAGAATGATCTACTCTGGTAAACCTTTACTCATATCTATTTCTGCACAGATTCTGGCGAAGGTGTAGATACCCTTTTCCCCTCTGGATGTATCTGTAGCTAGAAAGCGGCCTAAATTGTTACCGATTCCTTCAAATACAGCAAAGTGCCATAAATGAACTGGGAGGTTGGGAAGTCTGACCCAGATGGGGAGTTTGGTAATGACAGCTGTGGAGGGATCAAAATCTGGGAACCAAGGGGTTAAGAATAGCCCTGCAGAGTCCCAAAACCAGGGGCCCTCAGTCAAAGCTCTTTGATAATCCTCACTGTCAACAAAAACTACAATGAAGAAACCTTTAGAACAGAACAGAACCTTGCAGTTGTTGGTCCAGTTAGAGTGAACCCATTTGTAGAGATCTAATGTGCTTGGCCAAAGCCCATTGAACCTGCAAATAATACCAAATTCAGCAAACAACTAGAGTTGTCTGTCCATCGTTGGATGCAAGACTTCGATGGAGGGGGTTTCCTCCAGCTTGTCCGCCATAAAATATTTTGGAGCTTGGGTTGGCGCAACAGCTTTCTTGGTCTTTTGAGCATGGACAGCATCTTTGTAAGAGAATGCTGCTGCTGAAGATGTCTTTCCAACTGCCCCCCCCTCTCAAACGAAGGGAAAGAATGATGGAAGCATTTCTTTGAATATCGTAAAAGGAAAGGGGCAAGAGATCATCAAGTTGTTTACCTTTGAAGAGGAGCCTTTGAGAGACAGAAGGAATCCCCATCCTGAGGTTCAGTTTTTGCTTGAGGTCCTACACGAGATCTGAGGAGCTCACCCACTGAAGCAGAGTTTTTCCTGATAAAAGCGCTATACAGATCTGGAAAGATTCGGAATGCTTCGGGGTCTACTTTCATTTGCAAGCATAGCTTGACAGGGGCCCAATCTGCGCTTGCTTTGTATTACCCTGTGCTGGGAAGCAAGCGATCTTAGTCACTTGGTAAAGCTTGAGAGGAGGCAGGGCCTCTCTGAGGCTTACTGCTGCATTTTCTGTTGGGCTGAGCCAAGGAAGGACTACCACCGGAAACTGCTTCTCACTACAGTTTTTTAGAGACCCACTCCGAGAGGTCATTTCTCTCAATTGTATTCCGTCGAACATTTGCCACATAGCCTCCCTACACGGGCACATTTCAGATGTTCTGAGAAGAAGGTTTCCTGGAAGCATTTTCAGGCTTCCAGTCTTTGAAAGACGCTCGGAAAGGAGCTGAAACGAGGGAAAAGGGACATAAAGAGAAGCCCAGCTTCCCGCCCAAAAAATTTTCTGGGGATAGGGGACCAAACAGTGGAGAGACACCGTCCATGAAGACGAAACGAAGCCCTCAAGCGGAGGGAACTCTTGTTGCGCCGCTATCAGGAAGCAGTTCCCAATCGTGGCTGAGCAGATAACCTTGCAGGGTGCTTGGCCAGAGCCGCCACGGGAAAAGCTGAGCTGGTGAAGTTCGCTGGTTCTGAAGTTCGCCCCTCCGCCGGCAGAGAGCTGCACAAAGAAAGAGCTGCGCGGATCCCACAAGACTGGCCATCCAGCCACGGGAGCTGAGCCTGGGAGAGGAGGCGCCGAGGGGAGGCAGCTATCCTTGGCTGCGTCGAACTGTGGAGCAGTAAACTTACTGAAAACCCTAGCAGAACCTGCCTTAGTCGCCGCCATTCTTTCTTTCGGTTCTTCTTGACCTTAGTTATTCTATTGAACCTCCACTCACATCTTCTTCCGTAGCTATGTTGCAATTGTTTATTATCATTTTTTTTCTCATTGAGCATCAATATGGCCAATGTATTAAAAGGAGAACGTGAGTTGATTTTACTAAGAATGCGCCTATAGGTTCTTATTACAAAAATTCTAACCAAGTGTTTGATGGAATTTTTGACTAGAAATTGTTTGACAAAATGATTGTCTATCAATTATTTGATGAAATCCTCTTCAACAAATTTTGGTTATATCCATTGATTTATAGGAAACCTTTCATATTATAGTTAGGTCCCTTTCTATGGAACATCCTAGGTTCGTATGTGCATTCCATGTATTATGTGTTGGTTTTAAAACAAAAATTGAAGCTAACACAAAGGGATTTTGGTGGATCGACAATGCTTAACCTATGAGGGTGAACAACATGAGGATAAAAATCCTTTATCAATATGCCACATTGATAAAGATTCAACCCACTTCTTGATGTTGCATTTGGGTGGAGGGATGGTTGGTTTAGGGGAATACTCATATTCCAAAGCTTGTCATTTATGAATGCAATGGAAAAAAATATCTTTGATTTAAAAATCTTCTATTATTACTAGTTCCTATATAGTTTAGCACATTAATGATGTGTCAACGGTGGATATCAAAATGTTGGAGGTAATTCATGTGCATGCCCTATATGAATAATATAGGGTTATTCTTAGATTTAAGGGGTACTAGCATCCTAAATCGATTTTATACCAATGGATTCATTCAACATGGACAAAGAAATATGAGATTTCTTTGTGCAGTATAATTCACATGAAATATAGTGAAAAAAATAAAGAAACCAAGAAAATGGAGAGGTAAACCCCAAGACATATATCTTTTATAACAAAAAACAGAGTGTTATGTCCACTTGTTGCTTCATGGGGGAAACCTCTAAGAACAAGTCTCTAAATACAATCACAATGTTGATGAAACATTACATAACCTTCTATTCAATATATACTATCTATATAAAATGTTAACTACCTACAGGCCCACTTATAACGAGAACCTACTAAGTAATTTAGGCTATATTAGGAAATATGACCCTTTTTACAATGAGTGACTATTAACTAACTATTTAATAGGAGACATACATTAATAATTATGTAATTAAAGGGGCTAGGGTAGGAACATGACATGTCATCCCCCTCAAAGTTGAAGGTAAGGAAATTGTTAGAGAATCACAAATAGTTCCCATGTGGCATATTCTAGTTACATATCTTTCCAACTAGATCAATGTTCTCTTAATGATGTGGTAATGAAACTTACATTCTCTAATATTGAATACTACTTCTAGCTCGAGCAAAATGGAACCTTCTTCATCAAGTTCTAGTAGGTTGGTTTTCACTTTACAATTTAATCTCATAAGCTTCTTCAAACAAGACACATGAACTACTTTATGAATCATGGAATGGTATGGAGAGTCAATTTGAAGTAAAGTTCACCAATGTGTTGTATGCCTTGACAGGGTGCATAGAACTTAGGAGCCAACTTTTGGGGAAGTTTCTCTTTGAGTGGTATCTATTTATAAGACTATAGTCAAAGTACCATGTTATCCCCTTCAATGAAATAACACTTAGATCTATGGTAATCAACTCCTTGTTCAATTAAATTTTCTCCAAAACCAAGTTGTCCTTGAGGATATAGATAATAATATTTTTAGTCTAAAGAATTTTATCTACTACATGAACCTTAGACATGCCTAGTACATAGGATGCTACATATAAGGATTATATGCCATAAATCACTTTATATGGTGTCGTTTAAGTAACTCCATGATAAGTGGTATTGTACCACCATTTAGTAAGGGGAATCCATTGTTCCAACCGATGTAGTTTTTAGATGCAAAGCATATCAAACTTGGTTTTCAAGAAATTATTGATCACCTCTATTTGTCCATAATTTTGATGATGATATGCAGTGCACATTTTCAACCATGTACCTTGAATTTTAAATAACTCCTACTAAAATTTTCTTGTGAATCTGGGATCTCGATCTGAAATAGTGGAAGTGGGCATATCATGTAGCTTAAAGATATGATCCATGAAGCCCTAAGAAACAAGGGAAGAAGTGAAATGATGATCTGTGGCATACAAATGAGCAACTTTTGAAAAACAATCTACCACCATCATAATCACTATTTTGTTTCTTGCATTTAGAAGTTTCGTAATAAAATCCATTGAAATTTCTATCCTAATTTATGTTGGTTTTGGTAGAGGTTTCAATGCCCTTAATAACTTTACTATATATCCCTTGTTTCTTTGGAAAGCATCACAATATCCTATAAAATACTAGATATATACTTTTAGGCCTTCCTAAAGCCATATTGATCTACTATTGGTGATGAATGTAGCTCCTCTAAAACCCATTGTTTTAGGCTCGAGTCATTTGCCAAAACAATGTGTCATTTATCACACAATGTATCTTATTTTCATGCATAATTTTTTAGATTTGGGATCCACTTGAAGTTGTTGGATGAGCTACCTTAAAGTATTTTTTGCTTTCCATTACCTATTGGCTTCTTAAAACCATCTTGGACTTAGTAATGATAAGGCAAGGAGTGATGCATTCTCTTCAAATTGTCTAAATAAGGCATTAGCCACAACATTTTTAGCTTTCTTATTTATGATCTCATAATTTTATCCCTGCATATTGGTGACCCATTTATGTTTCTCTATTGAAGAAAATTGTTATTAGAGAATTTAATTTATACTATGACAATCAATCTTGATTTGAAAATGCCTCGCTATGAGATATGGATGTCAACCATCCACTATGTGAAATATAGCCATCATTTTCTTATCATATATGGACTTTCCCAAACTATACAATTGCTTACTAGCAAATGCCAATGGGCATAATTATTTTATAAATATTGCTCCTAGATCTCTTATTGAGGAATCACATTCCAAAAAAAAGAATTATTAAAGTAATACGCTACTAACACTCGAGTAGTTGACATGGATTCCTTTAAATTAGTGAATGCCTATGTGGCTTCCTTACCCCAAATAACTCATTCTTTTTAGGGAATGAAGTTAGGGGACCTAAAATCTTGTTTTTTTAGAAATTTCATGTAGCACTCTATAATACCCATGCATCCTCTCAATCTCTTTAATTTCTTAGGATGCAGTGAATCTTGGATAACCTCCACTTTCTTGGAATTAAATCGTACTCCTTTCTAGCTAACAATATGACCCAAATATACAACTTCAAAAACCCCAAAAGCACATTCAAAGTGCTTCATAAATAATTGATTGTCTCTCGAGAGTTGCCAATACTTATCAACATGTTCTGTGTCTGATTCCCATGCTTTATTATATATCAATATATGATTGAAGAAGACCATCACAAACTTGTGTAGCAGGGGTTTGAAAATCTTGTTCATGAGGCCTCAGAAAGTGGATGGAGCATTACAAATACCAAAATGCATCACTATAAACTCATAATGAATTTTATGTTCTGAAGATGTGGGATGTCTACCTCCTTCATCCTCATTTGTTGGTATCATGAACACAGAAAAAGCTTAGTGTAAAACTTCTCCCTATGATGTTAAGCTAGGACATCATTAATAACTAGCTAAAAACAATAAATTGTAGCAATTTTCTACTTAAAAGTTAAATATTTCATTTAAAAGTCCTATGTGGTGTTTCAATCCATCTCTCCAAATATGAACTTATATAAGAAAATCTTTATTTTATGATATGAAAAATTACTCAACTAAATGCCAACAATTATCTTTAGTTGAGGTGGATTCTTGAACATGTGGAAGAAGAACATAAAACGACAACAATTATTAAATGTGATTATATCAAAGCTCCATTAAACTGACTAAAAATTCTATGTACCATGCAAGATCGAAGCACATTGAGACTCATTATCATTTTGTTAAGAAAAACATGCAGTCTAGGAAATTGATTTAGTTTATTGTAATACTAATAAACATTTGGTTCACATATTTACTAAGCCTCTTGGAAAGGTATTGTTTAAAATGTTTAGGAATCAATTAGTTTTGGTAGAGAAAAGCTTTCTTCATTAAGGGGGAGTGTTAGCAAAATAATGGAGACATTTCTAGAAATAAGTACTATTAGACTTTGTTATTCATTGTTAAAGCTTAGTTAAGCTTGTATGTCTTACATAGTATTCAAATCCTATTTTTATAAGAATCTTTTCAGATTGTTAATTTGCATTATATTTCTTATAAATATATTAGTATATTGGATTCATGAATGTGTGAGAGAATGTGAGTTGTGATTTGTCTCACCAATCAACATCTCCAATTCTTTGTCTTTTATATTTTACATCTATAAACAATATAAAACATTTAAGAAGTTATAATTTTCTTAAAATTATGATATTATTCATAATC
The DNA here is from genome assembly GCA_000404065.3 of Pinus taeda. Classification (NCBI taxonomy): domain Eukaryota; kingdom Viridiplantae; phylum Streptophyta; class Pinopsida; order Pinales; family Pinaceae; genus Pinus; species Pinus taeda. The sequence goes on from APFE031112834.1 coordinate 47,935, forward strand.
TATTCACATATTTTCATCTATTTTTTAATATAATTTTTAATATATAAATGATTATAATTTTTTACTTTATTTTACACTAAAAGCAACATAATTCTTAACAAACTAACATGCAAGTTAAGAAAAAAATAAACTACATTCCTAAACCTAAAGTAAACAAAATATTTGATTTGGTATGACCATTAATAGAAGTACAAAACTATGTTATAAATGGCTTGGATGTTATCCACAATGTTTTTGTTAGAGTAAGTACCATTCAATGAGTTGTGGATGAACTTAACATTTGATGGATGTTTTAACTATCATTAGAATAATTTAAATAAATAAAATAAGAGGAAATAAATTTTAATGTTTATGGTATGTTGTTTATAACAATACTCGAAATAATGGATGAAATTTACTTCTCAGATATTTTTAACTAATTTAACTAGGATTCAACCAAAACCTTTAAATCTTACAAACATGTAAGTCATTTTCATTGTAGGTAGCTTTAGCCAAAATTGATGAATATCAACCATTGAGTGAATTATGCTAGCTAAATATGAACATTCACATATAAATGCATGATAATGGAAAGAATATCAAGGGAGAAATAATATTAAGGGAGATATGTATGTACATACCTTGGTTCTCTAGAAAATACAAATTGAATGGAAAAAACAAAAATAAAATTCTCCCTTTAAAGATAATTCAATGAAAGAGCCTTCCCATGGTATTATGTGGTTCATTTTTTATGGGAGGATTTTTTTATATAGGGAGTCATCACATTGTTGTTGGTGTGCAAACACGAAGATGATTAGTGAAGGGTAAAATTGCTTGAACGAGAGAGCCTACTCGTGGTAGCATCTGGTACATTTGTTATGGGAGGATTTTTTTTTATGTAGGTAGTCATCACATTGTTGGTTGTGTGGCACCAAGATGAATAGTGAAGGGTTAAAATTATCATATAAATCACCTTCGAAACATCAAAGATGATTAATAAAGGGTAAAGTCATTCATCTAAATCTGCTTATAAACATCAAGATGATTAGTGAAGAATAAAATATGATTAGTGAAGAATAAAATCTCTATTTGCTCAATCTTTTTGGGTGCAAGCACAAGTTAGACAACTACCATTCATAGTTCCTATTAACTTAACCATATTAAAAATCAAAATACAAGAAGAACATTTATAATTGAAAAGAAAAACTTACTATACAAAACTAGATTTGAAATTAATTTATAACTATTTTCAAAGTTCCACATGCCTCCAACATTAGATATCTCTTATATATTTTCCCAAAATTTTCTCTTGATTCTATTTTTAATGAAATATCTAATAATTATAAATATGTAAAAAATATTATTAAAAACCATTAAAAATTTACATTATTTTTACTTCAACGTGGGGTACTCTTTGACAACTAAACAAGTTCAAATAATTACATGGAGACAAGTTCTTTGTCCTATAAAGGAGATCTCATAAACCAATTAACAATCTAACTTAACTATAACTTTAAATTAAAATTAAAATTATTATTATTTAATAATTAATAAAAAAATAATATATTATAAATTTATAAAAAATTTACATCATTTTCTTCTAAGTGAAGTACACAACCAAACACAAAGCTTATGAGTAAATAATCTCTATGAACATAATACTTCATTTCATAATAAATAGCAATTAAACTACCCAAAAAATTATTACAAATTTTTATTATATTATAACATGTTTTCCTTATATTAACATTAATATTAATATTTTAACCAAAATTTGTAAAAATACAAACCAATAATGAAATATTTTCATAATCAGCCTTAAAAAATATACATACATAATAAAACCCTTTCATAATCAAGATAAAAATAAACTATTGTAAAATTGAGGCTTTTGTGATCCATCATATTTCTTATGTGATTTACGCCGAAGCTTTTCTTACAAAAAATAAACTAATAATAAAACCCTTTCATAATCATTAAATATTAATGTAATACTAAATTAAAAACCAAACTAAACTACATACTTAACTTAAAGGGACCATTCAACCTCAACTCTATGTATGCAATTCCTAACCATAAGAAAAAAATAAAATAAACTCCATATGAATTTGCAACCTAAGAATATATTGCTACCTAAGATTCTCCACACAAATATTTCCATAATCAACTTCAACTCTTTGCATACAATTCCTAACCTTAAAAAAAAGTACCTCATCGCTAAATGAACCTGCAACTTAAGAACATATTCCATATACGGTGTCTTAAGATTCTGCAGCCAAACATGGCAACTTTTTTTGTTTGCTTAAGTCAAAGTTCTCAGAATTGGTTGAAGGACCATTCTCTTAGCAACTGATGGCATAAATGGTTCCTCTTATTGCTCCAAAGATCGCAAGCTCTTGACCGTTAGGGTAACCATTGCTTCTCCTCGGTTTAATACGACTACTGTGGGATTTATGTCTAATTAATTACGCCTATTTCTCCGTGATGACGCATCAATAAACGTTGGATTAAAATTGTGTGCAAAATTGATGAAAAAGGCCAGTTAAAAAACTATGTATGGTACAATTTGGGTTTGATGGTTTTTGTTTTAACCTTGCCTAAAAATTCTCAAAGTTCTTTTAAGTCAAGGAGGGATGTCACTCAAAAATCATTAAGGCAGTAGAAATTTGACTAAAATTGCTGCCAGAACAAGCCCAATGTAACCATACAAAATGTCCATAGATTCATCTTTCTTCAAGGAGGGAAGGACTCGAACCGAGGCTAGCCATATTATAACACTGGACCCTGTTGCAAGAACATTCTTAATGGATACGCCGAGGAGATGTTGAGCTGTTATAGGAGCAACAGCTAGAATGCCATTTAGATTATCAGAAAAAACATACACATGCAAAATTAAAAGTAGAAACCTTTTACCGTTGCACTCACTGAGGCGGACTGATGCCCTGGTTAAGTGCCTGCTCATTTTGTGCTTGTCTTAAGTAGGCTGTTACGGGCCAGCTCAAACATGCAAAACCAGCTGGAATGCCGGTCACAGGGTATTCATGAAACCCGGCGTTTTGAAATTTGAAAATTGAAATGTCTAAGCAGATTGTTAGGGGTTAGGTCAAACATGAGCAAACAGCATGAATGTCGGTCTGGGGGATTCATGAAGCCCGGCGTTTTGAAAATTCAAAATTTGAATGAGAGGGAATGCGTCTAATCAACAAAATTCAAAATTCAAATGAACTGATGGCATCAAATAGTACTGCGTCTTGAAATCCATAGGTAAATGGATGACTATGTGATGGTCATTCGGCAGACCATGATCATTGGATACTTATGTTGATGATCATTACGCAGAACCGTGGCTGCTGGATGCCGTATGGATAGCGCTCACTCAGACAGTGAGTTTCAGCACAGTGAAAAGACATCTATGAGTCGTCGATTGCAGTTCCTAAACGTTTTTCTGATTTCAACAGCACGTATTTCTGTCGACGCAAACGGAGCCAGGAACGGAAATAGAAGGGGCCTGCAGACCACGTCAACCAGCCTAAGTAATCTTCAACCGTAAACCCCGGTAGGTACGACATCGTGAAATAATCCAAATACTTGGGATCAATCCCATTGTTACAACTTCGTCTGTTCACAAAAAAAAACTTTTTGCTACTTTACAACATTCGCTGTCGCCCGAAGGCTTCGGTGGATTTGTGAAATTGAAATCTCTATTGGACTCAAATTTTCGTTAGACCAAAACCTGAAGGTGTTAGTAAACACCGCTGATCTAACCTGCAGGTGTTAGTAAACACCGCCACGAAACATACGGGAAGGTCAACACCGCCATGAAACACACGGGGAGCTTTTGACCTTCTACACTGCCATTAACAGGGAGCCAACAATCTCCCCCCAACGCGAGCCCAATGTGTTTCGAACAAAGGTCTCGAGTTCGAAACACACTGGGCTCGCATTGGGGGAGATTGTTGGTTTCCCGTTAATGGCAGTGTAGAAGGTCAACGCTCCCCGTGTGTTTCGTGGCAGTGTTTACTAAGACCTACAGAGTTTGTTGTAACGACAATCATGACTCCAACAACTTTTTTTTTTAGTGAGTAGGTTCCTTACCAATCTAGGCAAACAATATTGGCAAGCAGTAAAATGGATTTTGAAGTATCTCAAGGGTACTTGTCATCACTGTTTATGTTTTGGTCATGATGACCTTGTGCTTGAAGGATTTACAGATACAGATATGGCTAGAGATATAGATACTTGAAAGTGCACTACAGGTTATTTGTATACATTTGCAGGTGTAGCAGTATCTTGGGTGTCAAGGCTACAAAGAATAGTAGCTTTCTCTACAACAGAAGCAGAGTACATAACTGCGACAGAAGCTTGTAAAGAGATGTTGTGGATGCAATGATTCCTATGAGAGATAGGAATAAAGAAGGACAATTATGTGTTATATTGTGATAGTCAGAGTACCATTCACTTGGCGAAACACCCAGCGTTTCATTCAAAAACCAAGCACATTGACTTAAGGTACCATTGGATCCGACATGTGTTGGAGGAAGAGCAATGATCCTTGGAAAAGATCCATACAGATAGGAACCCTGCTGATATGCTCACTAAGATTCTACCACGAAATAAACATGAGTTATGTAGAGGCATGGTAGGACTCGGTGTGACTTGATGACTCTTATTTGGCTTCAAGTCGGAGAATGTTAAGTGTGAAGCCAAATTCACGCAGGATTCTAGATCCTTCTAGATCAGATCTTTCTAGATCTCTAGGATTCTAGATCTTTCTACACTGCCATTAGTTTCTAGATCATTCCAGATCTCCATCTGAATCACATACAGGGTTCTAGATCCTTCTTCTGCCTTTATAAATTTGTAATTTCTTTGGCCAAGGAAAGCAAGCCAAGGCTTATGTAATGCAAAGTGATTTCTATTCTCCAACGATTGTTTTATCTATTTCGTTGTTTCTGACTGAGTAATTTTGTTGTTTCTCCATTTGTCTGTCTTTGTAAATTATTCTTTACTATTGATGTCTAAGTCTCTGAGTATAAATCCGCTGTGTGTTATGTATGCTCTGATCTAACATGTCGGAGCCCAATGAAGAAAACATGCTTTAAGACCTGTGGGGACATGGGAAATTTCGACTTTTGTCGAACCCCGAAGCTGCAGAACTTTTGAAATATTTTCTCATGTGCCTCTGCACTGTGGAAATCATTCACCAGGTTTCCGTTAAGTGTGAAGCCAAATTCACGCAGGATTCTAGATCCTTATAGATCAGATCTTTCTAGATCTCAAGGATTCTAGATCTTTCTACACTGCCATTAGTTTCTAGATCATTCCAGATCTCCTCTTGAATCACATACATGATTCTAGATCCTTCTTCTGCCTCTATAAATTTGTAATTTCTCTGGCTAAGGAAAGCAAGCCAACAAGTTAAGATCCAGGCATGTTACGTAATGAAAAGTGATTTCTGTTCTCCAGTGATTGTTTTATCTATTCGGTTGTTTGTGATTGAGTAATCTTGTTGTTTCTCTATTTGTCTATCTCTGAAATTACTTTTTGCTATTGTTGTCTAAGTCTTTGAGTATAAATCCGTTGTGTGTTATGTATGCTATGGTCTAACAATTGGATTCAGAGCTAGGGTTTAATATCCATTGGAGATCTGTAAATATCAACTTATATATGTTTTTATATTTATTATGAAAATATATAATTATATGTTGGAATTTTGAAAAATATATTTTAAAACGAGCAAGAATTTTGAAAAGGGTATTTTAAAAGGAGGAAGGTCATTATTACTAAATTTTAAAGAGTAATAATTAAAGTTTTATTTTTAAGTGGAGTTTTTGTGTTTTGGGGCGTGAATTTGATTGAAAATGGAGTCAACAGTTACAAATGTGGAGAAATTTAGCGAGGCTAATTTTTCCCTATTGAAATCACAGATCGAGGATATACTGATTTTAAAGGATCAATATTTGTTGATTGAGGGCACAACAAAGAAACCCTCATCGATGACAAATGAAGAGTGGAATAAGCTAGATAGAAAGGCGATTGCAACAATCCGCCAATATTTAGCAAAGAATGTTTATTTCAATGTGTCTGGAGAAAAGACAGTAGAAGGATTATGGAAGAAGCTCCATGATCTATATGAGAAGAACATGACATCAAACAAAGTGTTCTTGGTGAAGAATATTTATAATCTCAAAATGAAGGGGGGTGCTTCAGTTGCTGAGCACTTGAATGCATTTAATATTATTACTAATCAACTTGCATATGTTAAAATCATTTTAGATGATGAAATTAGAGCCATATTGCTGATGTGTTCTATGCCAGACAGTTGGGAAAATTTAATTGTAGCTATGAGCACTTCAGCAACTACAGGGACCCTAAAGTTTGATGATGTTAGCAGCAGTTTAATGAATGAGGAGCTGCGACACAAGTCAATTGCGGAAAACCAGGGAGGAGAGGCTCTAGCTCTAGCTGATCGTGGTAGGAGAATGGATCGAGGCCGGCAAGGGCGATCAAGATCGAGAGGCCAATCAAAATCAAGGATAGAAAGAATCATCTGCTTTCATTGTGGCAAACTCAGGCACATGAAGAAAGAATGTCGATTCTGGAAGAAAGGACAAAAGGATCAGAGACCGTCTAGTACAAATCACAAGTCATCCAGCTCAAATGAAGGTGATATTATTACGGTAACCACAGATGGTGATGTGTTGTTCACTGTTTCAGTAGAGGTTGCATGTGCATATACATCTAGCAGTAGCTTTGATTGGATCCTTGACTCTGGGGCATCTCACAATGTAACCCCATGCAAAGATATTTTTGTTTCATATAATCTTGGTGATTATGGTAGAGTGCATTTGGGGAATAATCATTTTTGCAGTGTTGTTGGAGTTGGAGATGTCCAGATCAAGATGAAAGATGGACAAGATATATTGTTGAAACAGATCGAGCATGTACTAGAAATGCGCATGAGTTTAATCTCTATGGGACGACTGGATGATGAAGGCTATTCGACAATATTTGGAAAAGGAGGCTAGAAAATTAGCAAAGGTGCATTGGTCGTGGCCAAAGGACCCAAGACGGGAACATTATACACATTGAAGACACTGATAGGAAAATCAGATTTCGCTGTTGTCACAAAAGAAGGCCTTGTTTGTAGGTTGAAGAAGAGTCTCTATGGGTTGAAACAAGCACCTCGACAATGGTACAAGAAATTTGATTCATTCATGTTGAAACATGGTTTTCAGAGGTTGGACGTTGACCATTGTGTCTATATCAAGAGGTATGATCAAGGAAAGTATATCATATTATTGTTATACATGGATGACATGTTGATTGTTGGGCATGATAAGAATATAATCAATAGATTGAAGAAAGATTTTGGTAGAAATTTTGCAATGAAGGATTTGGGACCAGCACAATAAATATTGGGCATGCGGATTATGTGTGACAAAAAAAACAAAAGATTGTGGCTATCACAAGAAAAATATATCAAGAAGGTGCTTGACAAGTTTAATATGAAGGATGCCAAGCCAGTTGGTACACCCCTTGCAGCGCACTTCAAGCTGAGTACTGAATTATGTCCTAGTGATGACAAGGAGAAAGAAGAGATGAGCAAGACTCCTTATTATTCAGCAGTTGGCAGTTTGATGTATGCCATGGTATGCACATGACTAGACATTGCATATTCAGTGGGAGTAGTAAGTAGGTTCCTTGTCGATCCAGGCAAACAACATTGGCAAGCTGTAAAATGGATTTTGAAGTATCTCAAGGGTACTAGTCATTATTATTTATGTTTTCGTCATGATAAAACAATGCTTAAAGGATTTACAGATGTGGATATGGCTGGAGATATGGATATCAAAAGGTCCACTACAGGTTATTTGTATACATTTGCAGGTGCAGCAGTATCTTGGGTGTCAAAGCTACAAAGAATAGTAACCCTCTTTACAACAAAACCAGAATACATAGTTGCAACAGAAGCTTGTAAAGAGATGATGTGGATGCAGTGATTCCTAGGAGAGATAGGAATAAAGAAGGACAAGTATGTGTTATATTGTGATAGTTAGAGTGCCATTCACTTGGTGAAAAACCCATCATTTCATTCAAAAACCAAGCACATTGACTTAAGGTACCATTGGATCTGGCATGTGTTGGAGGAAGAACAATTATCCTTGGAAAAGATCCATACAGATAGGAACCCTGATGATATGCTCACTAAGATTCTACCACGAAATAAACATGAGTTATGTAGAGGCATGGTAGGACTCCGTGTGACTTGATGACTCTTATTTGGCTTCAAGTTGGAGAATGTTAAGTGTGAAGCCAAATTCACGCAGGATTCTAGATCCTTCTAGATCAAATCTTTCTAGATCTCCAGGATTCTAGATCTTTCTACACTGCCATTAGTTTCTAGATTATTCCAGATCTCCATCTCAATCACATACAGGATTCTAGATCCTTCTTCCGCCTCTATAAATTTGTAATTTCTCTGGCCAAGGAAAGAAATCCAAGGTCTAGGCGTATTACGTAACGCAAAGTGAATTCTGTTCTCTAGTGATTGTTTTATCTATTCGGCTCTTTGTGATTGAGTAATCTTGTTGTTTCTCCATTTGTCTGTCCCTGAAATTACTCTTTGCTAGTGTCGTCTAAGTCTCTCAGTATAAATCTGCTGTGTGTTATGTATGCTTTGATCTAACAGTTTCCTCGGTGGCTTTGACTGTTTAGACTTGAATTTCGGCTTGAAAGCTTCAGAGCTTCACAAAAGTTACAAGAATTGGGTTTAGTAGTATCCATGCTGCTACTCACCATTCAATGCCATGGTTCTTGGTCTATTTACTCAAAAAAATTTAGTTTGCTTAATGGTGTGGGTGTGAGTTTTGAGTGTAAATTTAATTTTTTATTTTAGAAATTTTAAAAGAGAGGTGTTTAAGTTGTCAAAATCTCCTTAACCTGTGGGTCACAGCAGAATTTATCATAACTAGATTTTTAAATACAAAATTTAAAACCAATAACATTCAATCACTAAATGCCTTAACACCTATAACCATTTTTATTCTACGCATAGTGGGTTACCTACTCAACATTCAATACAATACTGCTATGCATAGTATATAATCTATTAGATCGAAAGAGTAAGATGCAAGCAACCTTGTTTGATCCTTTACACTCTTGGGTAGTTGCAATTAACGGAAAGTTTGATAATAAAGTTTTAAGCTGCTTAATGCTTCCAAAAGGGCATTTGAACGGTGTTGTAAGTTTCCCTTTGTTTACGAACGAAAGATCCGTTTAGCATTCAAATAATTACCCATCGCAATCTGACAAGTGGTGGTGTGTATCTGCCGCCGAATACATATATTTTTAAAATTTATTTTAAATATATAAATAAATTATCCTAAAATTGTTAAGGATATTCAAATTCTACATTTCATACCAATCCAACTTAAAATTTTAATAAAATCTCAAGTTATCGTCAATTACAAGATTGGGTAAAATCTCACCTTTAGCGCTTTATCAATTTCTCCGTGACTTTCCAGATATATTCGACTTTGCGGATTTACCGGATGTGTAATATTAATTTTACAGTTTGGTTGGATTTCATTAAAAAAAAAAAAATTGGATATTCGACTTTGCGGATTTATCGAATGTGTAAGATTAATTTCATAGTTTGGTCGGATTTCATTAAAAAAATTCTGGATATATAAATTTTCGATGTGCATCGTTTCTATAATTATTATTATGTTTTAATGGAAAGGGATGTACGGAATGCGAAATATTAATTTTACAGTTTGTTTGGATTTAATTAGATAAAATTATTGATATAAAAGATCATTTTCAATGTGTATCGTGGTTTTATTTTTTTGAATATGCATATTTTTTGTATAATGATTATGATTTAAATTAAAATTTAAAGTAGTCCATTATTACATTTCACAATGTTTATTGTCGTAATAATAAATATGAAATTTCAAAGTCATGAGCATCACTGTGGGGATCATTACGCATTGAATTCATCCATTCATAATGCCAATTTAGGAGTCTAAACATCCTGTTATGTATCCTGTTCCTGTCTATTTATCAGTTGGTTCATGCTGAGGGACCTTTATTGTTCCATTTCTCTGAATACTAGTTATTACTCATTTGCTTATGTTATATGTATATATAACTGACATGTTATTTCTATTGTCATATGGCTGAAGCAAAATTTTTGATTTTTCTTTCCATATATCATATTTTTCTGTATCAAAACTTCTGTAGCGAAATTATATTAATATATAAAGTTTTTTCGTACTGAAGGAAAAAAAATTATATATATGAAATTTCAAAGTCTATATAGATATATATAAAGTTAAGTTAAGTTAAAAATTTATAAGAAAGAAATAAGATTAAAAATCTAAAGAATGGTTTAAGTTAAAAATTATTAAAAATCACCCGGATGCGGGTGTCAACATGAACTAAAGAAAGCCATGTGCCAGCCACGCGTAGAGGAAAGCGAGCCGGCGCACAGGCGGTTTGGTATGGTGTTTCAAAAGGCGGTATTGAATGGCATTCAATGTCATTTAATTAGGCTTCTGTCCCAAGGAAACTCCGAGGGAATTTACAGCATGGCTACCAGAATGTTCGCGGCGATCTGTTTGTTTGAGCAGGAGGGGAATTGGGGCTCCAAAGCGGAAGGAGGTGACGGACTGGCAAGGAAGGAGGGAGGCTTCGGCGGCAGCAAGCCTTCCCTCAAGGTTAAGTTCTGTGCAGGGTCGAAGTCCGGTTCATGGCATTCTTTGGAGGTTGCGGTCGGAAATAACCACAAGTCTCGTCTTTTACTGAAGCTGCAACGAGGAAGCGGGATCTCTCGAGCAAACGACTTCGAAATACTCATTTCCGCGATGAACAGGGAAGCAATTGCGGTTTTGTGTAATCTCCCAGGGGCGACAGAACATCACACGCATCCCATGGCTCCTCGTATGCGTGCTACTCCTCGCCGTGGTCGCAATTATGGGCAGAGGGGAGGCTCTGGAGGCAGGGGCAATCAAAGCCCACGACGTATTTCTCCCCTTTCTTGTGCTTCGCCCACTTCAATTGGGTCAGAAGACTCCGGATACGCCATAAGCAACATTGTGCAGTGGGCGAAATTCAAATTTAGACGCCGGACCAACAAGCCCATTGTCTCAGCGCTTGTTACAGTTATTTTCTCTGAGGAAGAGGAGGAGGAAGGCAGCGGGAAGGAGGAAACAGAGGAACAGACGCCTCGCTCGGACAACTCTTCACAGAGGAGGGGAATGGAAGATAGCTCTTACATTCCTTCTTCTCAGAGCAGGCTTGAAGAAGACAGCACCTGTGTACATTCTGAGGAGCAGGAAGAGGTCCTAAAGGAGATTGGAAGCATGAAGGCCCAGGGCACCATGAACATTGCTCAGCAATCTACGGAGGTTCCTCAAGCAAAGGACGTCACCAGGAACGCTTCTCCCCAGAAGCAAGTCTTGGACAAGGAGCCTGACAACTCCTTTGCCAATATCCTTTACCTCAAGCTGCCGCCAGGAATTCTAAGACCCGAAGATATCCCGGAAGGAATGGAGGTTACCTGGGAACGAGATCCGGATAAGGAAGCTGAGCAATGCTCCAAAAATATCAAGTAATCATCGTTGTTATGCGGGTAAGGTCTGTGGCTCCTGGTCTGGGGGTAATATATATGTTTTGTTCTGTTTATATTATGTTCTGTTCTGTTCATGATTGGCTACATCTGCTCGGCAACCATGGCGAAGCGTACCGCGACTGGCGACATTTCCAGACAAACAAGCACATGCGCTCTGCTTTTTTGACAATGTATTGCGTTTTTGTAGAATTCCAAGCCTGTAATACCTGTATTATTGCTGATAGCTTTTTTGTGAACAGTTTTGAAGTCTATTACTGCTTTGAAATGTATAACTGCTGATATCATGTTCCTTACAATCAGCAGAACAGGCTTTTTTGTGAACAATTTTGAAAGAGAGTTGCTCACTCACTCTCAAAGGTTAAAACCTCTTGTAAATATTTTTTCACTTTCTTTAATATAATTAGTTTAGTCTTTGCCCAAAAAAAAAAATAAAATAAATAAAAAAAAAAAAAAAAAAAATAAATAAATAAATAAATAAAAAAAATAAAAAATAAATAAATAAATAAATAAATAAAATTATTAAAAATCTAAGAAATAGGTTAAAGTTAATAATTATTAAATATTTTTAGATTACCATATTATAATTTTATCTTAAATTATTAAGTAATTGGATGAGTTTTCTAAGTAATGGAAAATGGTCATGAATGTAATTTGTGTAAGTTTAAGGGAAATGGTAAGGATTTTATCATTCCATGATTGTTATTTGCCATGAGAATTTTTGTGTGAACTTGCAAAAGGCAATCTAATCATCTTTTTCATGAAACTTGTGAATCTTAGGTAGGATTCTATGTATAACTCTTCATGGATCTCTCCATGGATTTCTCTAGGGAACATTAGAGCCTTCAAAGGAGGATTTTGTGGGTAGGATTGCTTACTGTGTGATGTCTAAAGTTTTCTTTCAGAGTCCATTGGGGTAATTAGAGTTCTTCAACCACATCCTTGATACTTCTTAAGGGAACTATGTTAGAGAATAAGAAGGGAGGTGTGATAACTTGAGGGATTGTGGAGTAGAAAATGGTGTACACTTCATTGGGTTGTGCAAGTTGAGGGAAATGAGAGAATAAAGGTTCGAATTACTATAAAAGTTTGTTACATTGGCCTAGATACCTTAATATTGACTATTAGACGTAGTTATCTTATGTAGCCTTTTGCCTTGGTGGAGTCATAGTGCCAACTTTGAGGTGACTTGTTATTGAGAGACTTAAAGTAATAGTGTCTATGTCAACCTAGAATGTCTAGGGTCTAACCCAATTGGTGCTTTTATTATACATGCTTGTATGTTGTTTATTTTGTATTTTTATATGTTTAAATCGCTATTATAAATAGTTGCATATTGATTGCAAGTTATCAGGAATGCATAATTGTATCATATATTGTGTAAATTTTATTTTTTATCTAAGTGGATAGTTTATGGAAAATACAGCGTATGTTGAAAAAAAATTGAAATTATAATGTGTACAAAGCAAGAATTTTAGTAATGTTGCTCAACAATGGAGATGGGTATGTTAAAATGTGATATCAGAGTGAAGGTTACAACATTTGGGTTCTATGGGCCAGAAATGAACATGGAAAAGAAAAGATGTATGTTGCATACAAAATGTTTGATGAATTTCCTCAAGGAAAAAATTGAGAAAAATCTCTCAATTAAACAATTATAAGGTTGAAAAATACCCAAACATAGCTAAATTTAGTGCTATATGACTTAATCTTTAAAACCTAGAGCTATATATTGGTATTACTTAGCCTATATACGAGGTTTTGGAGTTAATAATGGAAGAAATTGGGAATTTGTGAAATGCCCCAATTTTTGAGTGAAATATAGAGCTTAATTGGTTCAAAAATGTTAATTTGATGGGTACTCACATTGACTTAATGGTTATATTCTTGAGCATGGTAAAGGAAAGATGTATTTTAGGAGCTAAGTCTATGAAATTCATGGTGAATGGATTTTTTTGGAAAACAATGCATTATTGACAAAATTGGAAATCTTTGAAAATTGGGTATTCCATACTAGAGACATTAGTTATGATGTGAAGTATCCAAGAGGAAGAGTTCATAGTGGCAGTTGTAGACAAGTGGATAAATTGTGGGACAATTTCCATCACAAGGTTCATTTCGAGATGAAACACCATTATTGACAGTTGATCATTTCCTAACCTAAACGAATGTGAATTGTCAATCTTGACCAATTTCCACAATTAGCATTTTTAGAGACAAGGTATTTTATTAAGGATGGTGCACTTTCAATCCTAAAGTGGATATAAGCAAGTGATCATGATGAACATCCATCATTAGATATTTTAGAATGAAAAGACTCCACAATGGGTTGATTATTTTCCATCCTAAAATTGATCTACATGTTTAGATAAAATTGATCATTTTCATTAGATATTTTAGGTGCATGCTGCATTATTATGAGGTGAACACCCTTGAATTCAAAATATATTTTCACTATTTATTGGATGGACCTTTTCCATCAAATGAAATAATTCTTGTTCTCAAATATCTTGGATTCAAGGAGATGTGTTAACCTATGATAACATCTATCTGTGAAATGAATTTCCATCATTTTATCACATATATTTATATCCATTGTATATTTTAAAGTGGAGCAGAGTTGTTAACCTTTAATTACTTCTAAATTTAGAATAGTATGAAAAATTGGTTCAAATCTATGTCCACCATTAGATATTTTGTAGACAAGTTGCATTGTCATTGATCAAGCACTTTCAACACTAAAATGACATTGGAGCATTGGATTAGGAGGATCTCAATTATTAGACCTTAGCTCACTAAATCACGCAAGGATGGTGTGACATGTGGAAGATGTAAGAATGGAGTGGGACCTTCTCTTCAATTCATGAAGAAGATGGTGAAAGATGGGAGAAAAAAGAAAACAATGCCCAAGTGACCCATTCTTTAAGTGAAGGGGAGAGAATAAAATGAAAGGGGCAAGAAGGAAGATCGAAAAAGTGAGGGAAAAATCAGATATGTAAAGGTGACAAAGTATGATTAATTTTGTTAACAGAGTTACATGTCCTACATTTTATAAAAAAAATTATGTTTAGAGCCAAAAACTCTTTTTGGCAAAAAAAAAAAGAGTGGAATACCTTAGAATTTTATTTTTTTTAAGGTATGTACAATATGAAGAGGACTACAAAAGAGTCAGTGAGGGTCATTAGACATTTGTGCACCAATTTTCTAGAAAATGCATGTTAGTACTTTTTGAAGGACATGGTTATGTATAGTGATAAGACTTATATGACCATGAAATTTGAATATTATGGAATAATGCCAAGAATGAAGATACCTAGTTGGTTTTCAAACTAATTTCAAAGTGTTTGGAGTGGGGATGCCAAAACATGGAAAAATCCACTATTTTGGGTCAGTTTTGGGCAATGTTTTAGATCTACAATGCAAGGAAAGTCACACAAATCACATATTTGGAGAAAATTATTTAATACGAATTTTGCCTCCAAGATATCCAATAACATTGTCTTAATAAATATTCTATAGTTCTACTCAATTTCAGAGATACTAGCTAATTTGACTAAAAATTCCTAAAAAATCTATGTCTATGAAAAGTATAAAAAGGACAAGGTGGACAAGCCTAGATTGCCACATATTTTGACTGGATCATCATATTACAAATTTGAACTATGATTTGTGTTTACCATCATAATTAATATTTATTCTGAGTGCATTGTTTTTCTTAGTACTTGATCTAAATTAGGTCATTATATTGTTTGGCACCCATCTCGATGATTTTAGAGTGGAAGAAGAGGAGGAATCAACTCACGGGGTGATTTTTACTAGCACGACGTCGTTTGGCAAATTGGTGTCTAAAACGTTCCAAGAGAATTTCGAGGCATCAAACAATGATTTTTAGCATAAAAAATTCCAAGCATGCATGAACCATGTTAATCAAAGTCTGTATGTAAATGTTATGCCAATCATAAGTTAACCTTCCTCTTTTCACCACCATAATTTGAGAGGATGGCACGTTAGCACCCATTAACTTTGGTTAAGACTTTAGGTATTTGAACCTAAACACTAGTAGGCTATTGGGTTGTGTTGTTGGTGAATTTTTTTTATCATGAAGACCCAGGATTCAGTCACTGGTTGCCAAGAAAATATTCCCTCATAGTCTAGAACATTGTCGACATTTTCATTCCTCTGCAAAGGAGAAAAGTCTTAGCTGAGGCATGGCAAGAATTTTAAATGTTATGAAGGGGTTCTATACAGTGACTTGATTCACCTTATTTCATATAATATGCATTAATTATTTAATCTATACAAAGATCCTCAAACAACCTTGTGTAAAATATATGAATGTGTAACAAACAACTTAATAAAGCATTACAAATAATTTAAATGGGGCACACAACACACCACATTCAATCACATAATATGTAAGAATATGCCCACAACCTTCCTATTATATCATTTCAAGGGATCAAGTTATTACAATGTAGATCTGTGGAGACTATGCAATATCTTCTCATAATTCTTTCATAATTAGATAGATAAAGATTGGATTTCATCGCAATACATGTAAAAAGATCTCAAATCTTATTCTCACTGCATGTTAGTCTAACCCCTTCTACTCTACTTTAAAAATCTATCTATATGGGTTTACATAGATTTGTACTTCTTCTTTAGTCCATGCTCGCTTGATTTGGCCCTACTTAATGCTTTGAAAAAATCCAACCATTCTGGTCCAAATCCACTTGATTCTTTCAAAACTAACATCTGAATCCTTCTTCTACGGCCTTAGAAAGTCCTGATGTAACTCCTTTCTTTCTCTGCTTGCTACTTGCTTTGTTATGTTCCCTCTTTTTGGCTTGTTTTACCATTTAATTTTCTAAAAAAATTGATCAAAACTTCTTCAAAAATGAAGGACCCAACATGTATTATAACTAGGCCGCTAGGAGGAAATGGGGTCTTGTTCTTTTTGAGTGAGTTTGTTCCATATATGAGAAAAAATAACTGATAGGGATATGAGATAGAGCACAAAGAGAGGATTTGTGCACTCTAATAACCAATGAGCCACAGGTCTTACTTATTTGTACTCACAACCATTTTCTACTTATAGAAAGAGAGTAGAGCAACCTCACCTTCCAACTGGGTTTTCTCCTTAAAGGGTTTCCTAGGTCATATCTTGTGTTAATAGTCATTTGTGAGCTTTTATTTCATTTTTTTCTCTATTTTCACCATAGTTTTAATTTGCATGCGTACACATGTAACCATAATCTACAAATAAAAAAATATAAATATAAATAAAACCCAAATAGTGTAGATTTCATATTTTAAAAAAAAGAATTTATATTAGATATGTTATGAAGAACTGTCTAGTGGAATATACACAACAATTTACAAATAATATTGGTATCAGAGATGGATTTTTTGGGTATTTTATGGATATTTGCAAGGGATATTGATCGGTTGATCCAGATTTAAATAGGAACGCAATAGATTACAGATATAACCATAAATACCGAGATGTGATAACCATAAATAAAGAGATGCAGCGGAAATAATACTTCATTTCATTAATGGAAAATACCGAAATATGCTTACAACCAGAAATGGAAATAAACCAGCTAGGCGATGGCAGCTTATCTCTGAGAAGAGATGTGTGGCTACATGCCCCCTGAACTGTGTTACAATGAGGCTCGAAGGCCTATTTATTGTTGAGAAACAATGGAAAAACCCTTCACATTCCAAAACCTAACCCTGGAAGATGAAACGCCAAATTGTGGGCCCCGTTTTTGGGTAAGTTGGTACATCAACTTCCCGGGTCGCGAATTGGTCGTCTTATCTCCGTTTGACGCGCATGATAGCCCGTTGGAAAGATCTCTCCGAGGACTACGACGGAAAAGACGATTTTTAGTTACGGAAAATCGCTGGCGGTAGATTTCCCAAAAAACGTCGTTTAGGGCCTCAAAATGGCTCCGGATTCAGGACCCGAAAAAATGCTAAAAATAGTAAGTTGTGCTACAATTAAGGAAACTAAAAAATGCTGAGAGAGACAATTGTGGGGTTCCAAATGGGATAGGTGGGTGGCCACCAACATCCACCTGGATCATTCCTCCCCCCTTAGGAAGCAATGGTCCCCATTGCGTTGAGTTCCTCCATCTGCTGAACTTGTCCTGCAATCTCTGATGTGTCCCGTAATGGTGGGAAGCATGGTCGATGACGTTCCACCTTGAACAGTTGGTGCAGGCGAATGAATGGAGGAATGATGTGCTTCAAAGCATTGTTGCACGTAGCCTTTGTACTGGTGTAAGGACCATGTCGGAGTGGTTTGAGTTTCTAATGGGTTCTGGTAAGGCGTTCTTTCTGTCGATGCAACCAAAATTTGTTGCCCACCTGAAACTTGTGTGGTACCCCTATGGGTGAGGAGAAGTTGTTCCTGTGTTCTGTCATGACCGTATCCTTTTGCTGCTGCTGCTGTGTGGAGGAACCCTTTGCGGTGGTCATGGATGTAGCAACGATCTTCCCCTTACTTTGGGAGTGAACCATACAGATGAATTTCCTGGTCTGTATATGAGCTTGCTGCCTTTCTTAGCAGTGATCAAAGAGGTGGCAATAGGTGGGGATATCTCTGGTATCCTGTATAATGAATTAATCAAAGAAATAATGACACCACGAGGCCTTGACTCATACACAGCATGTCGTCTCCACAAGTATGGTTGGCCTAATAGTACATCACAAACATCCAGAGGTGTAACATCACACAATACCTCGTCGGTGAATGGTTTGATGCTGTAGGGAAGGCGGCATTGCTGGCGAACTTTGAGATCTTGTCCTTCATGAAGCCACCCGATACTGTATGACTATGGGTGTGGTGTAGTCGGTAGGCCCAACCGCTTCACGACCTCTGCTAAAATCAGGTTCTTTTGGCTGCCACTGTCAACAATGAATTGTAGCGGCGAACCCTTTACCCACATCTGTGAGTGGAAACGACGTTCCCCCTCCTCTGGCTCTTCGGGCTCATCCTTCTGGATCTTGGCAGTGGCAACAGTGGCGCTGGGATCCGCATCAATGATTTGTTTCCCTTTGCCATTCCCCTTGTCGGGTTCTGGTTCAGGGTCAGAACATGCATCTGATTCGGAAGCCTTCAATTCGGCCACCAATGATTGCTTGGTCCGACACTCACTTGTGTTATGAGTGGGACTCTTGTGGAACTCACACCACTTTCCTGTGTCCTTCTTCGGCTTTGTGGTGTTGTTCTTTTCTTGTGGCTTTGACGGGTTGTCCTGGGTCACCCCGCCTTGGCTTTGTCCTTTGGTCTTCTGATTTGCAGGTCCAAAGTCTCGCTTCTTCTGTTTGAACTTCTGCTCGATTTTGACAGCGTATCGGTATGCTGTGCTGAGTGAGGAGATGTCCAAGAATTCCATTTCTTCCTGAATGTATCTATGTAGGCAACCGCGGTATTTGAGTACCAGATGCCACTCAGAATCTTTGATACTCAACTATGTGCGAAGGGTGTGAAAGATGTTTGTGAACTCAGGAACATCTTGGTCCCGTCCTTGTCGCAGTGTGGTCCATCTGATGTATTTGTCCTCATAGCTTTTGACACGGTAGTACTGCTCCTTGATGGCATCTCGGAATTCATTCCAAGTGGGTGCGGCTGAAAATAATGAGCCTGTACTTTCATCCACATCCTTTTTCTCGCAGTAGGTTTCCCACCAGTCCTTGACGTGGGGGGCTGCTTTAAGAAGAGCGAAAACAATCTTTTCCCGACTTGAAAACTCATGAACAGAGAAATACCCATCTAGCAGATTTAACCATTTATCTAGGGCATCCGCGTCTATTTTACCCTCAAAGATGGGGATTTCAAAATTAACTTGTACCTTAAAGGGTGTGGCATTTCCAGAGTCGCTTCTGGAAGCCGATGCGTCACCTCTAGGTAGTCGCTGAAGGATCTGCGCAAAGCTATCCATCATCGCGTTCCTTTGTTGCTCGAGGGCTTCTTCGAGCAAGATTTTGATAGGATCTCCTGCCCCCTCGTCTTTTCTTCTCATCCGCCATGGGAGGCCGTCGGGATTTGCGAGGCTGGTCTTGCAAAGGTTCGACCAGTTCAAGCCCTAACTCCTTATATCCTGACCTCGTCGGGGACATGCAAAGAAAACCCGAGAAAAAGCAGACCGCTCTGATACCACTGATCCAGATTTAAACAGGAACGCAATAGATTACAGAGATAACCATAAATACAGAGATGCGATAACCATAAATAAAGAGATGCAGCGGAAATAACACTTCATTTCATTAATGGAAAATACCGAATATGCTTACAACCAGAATTGGAAATAAACCAGCTAGGGCGATGGCAGTCTTATCTCTGAGAAGAGATGTGTGGCTACATGCCCCTAACCTGTGTTACAATGAGGCTCGAAGGCTATTTATTGTTGAGAAACAATGGAAACCTTACATTCCAAAACCTAACCCTGGAAGATGAAACGCCAAATTGTGGGCCCCGTTTTTGGTAAGTTGGTTACATCAACTTCGCGGGTCGCGAATTGGTCGTCTTATCTCCGTTTGAACGCGCATGAATAAGCCCGTTGGACAAGATTCTCTCCGAGGACTACGACGGAAAGACGATTTTTTAGTCACGAAAAAATCGCTGGCGTAGAATTTCCCAAAAAACGTCGTTTAGGGCCTCAAAACGGCTCCGGAAGTTCAGGAACCGAAAAAACTGCTAAAAATAGTAAATTGTGCTACAATTACGGAAACTGAAAAACTGAAAGAGACAGTTGCGGGGGTCCAAATGGGATAGGTGGGTGGCCACCAACATCCACCTGGATCATCGGTCGGGCCAAATGTCATAAAACACTAATCATGGCCGAAAAATCTATGAATGACCCCAATGATACTATAAAGGAGAGGTTCTCATGATTGGTAGCACAAGTCGTAGATATAAGCCTTAGTATAAATCTCCTCCTATCAGCCTTAAGTAATAAGCTCAATATATTTGGAGAATATGGGGGTTATATGTAGAGGAGAAATGAGAGTGGAGATCAGGAGATCAGGAAGAAACAAGAACCATCGAGGAAAGGACTTGAAAAACTTGGAAAATATCAACTGAGTTCAAGTTCTATGAATTATTCATAATCCCCATTCAAAATGGAAGCGAAGGTTGATATCAAGCCGTACCGAGGTGATATTTATTATCTCGAGATAAATCACTGGTTGCAACAATTAGAAGTTTATTTTATTTTACATCATGTTGAGGAAGAACAAAATATTTCATTTATGCAGCTAAAATTAGATGGCCATGTGTTCACTTGGTGGGAAATCTATGTGGAAACCCTGAGGTTGGAGGGAGAACCTTTAGCGACTAAGTGTGAAGACTTCAAAATCCTCATACAATCACAATTTTACCATATTTGGTATGTAAAGGACCAGTGGATCTGGTGGCACTACCTTAGGAAAAAGCAATGGCAGAGCATAGAAGAGTACACCAAAAATTCACAAAAATAGCCATAATGTTGGGTTTATGCCCAAAGAACCCAAATGTCCTCCTCAAGTATCTAGGGGGTTTACATATCCATGTGTGAAATCAAGTGATGTTATTCAAACATAGATTGGTGGACGACGCTTGTGTATAACAGGTACAATACCTGGAGAATAAGGTTGTATAAAGGGAATCAAGTGGATTCAAGTAGAAAGGGTAACATGATGCTACTAAGGATGAGAAGAAGATGTGGAAAGGGGGGAAATTTAAAATGATGATAGCCAAAACACGCTAGTGCAAATATCCCAATAACCACTACAACATTCACAACCATACTGAGGAGACATGCTGGAAATTGCATATGGAGATTAGCCTAATGAACCAAAAGAATGATAATAGGAAGAAGAACCTCATGGCCACCGATTCAAGCAACGAAGTTGAAATAAAATCAGATTTTGTGGTTAAGATTTTATGTAAGTCAATGTATAAGGAGGTGAATTTGAGTAGCCTCCTGCAACATGAAGAGAAATAAATGATCAAAATCTTCCACATAAATATACATGTCAAGGAGACAAAGATTTATACTTTGTTTGACTAAGGACTTCAAATGAATCTCATTGCAGTAGAGCTAGTTAACAAATTGGGGTTGGAAGTTCGTGATCATCCGATACCATATCCATTGGGATGGGTAAATAAGGATGCAATCTTGTAGGAAAGTATTGTAAAAATAGATTTTCCATTAATGCTTATTTTATTTATGAAGTAGAACTAGATGTAATTCTCCTTGATGTATGTGGAGTTGTGTTTGGCATTTTATACATGTACATTTGAGATGTAATATTCATGTGGAGAACCAACTGGTGTTGGCTTGTTAAGGATGGAAAATCATTCACCATTAATGTGCATAAATGCAAGTCAAAAATTTCTCTTGTAAGTTCTAACCAACCCAAGAAATTAATTAGTTCCAACAAGAAGTATGTTTTTATGTTTTTAAGAGTAAATAATTTTGTAGAAGAGTATGTAAAAGGAAAGACATCCTTGAAAGGGTTGACTAAGAGACATAAGCAACAATTGGAAGAGTTTCTACAGGTGTATAGGGATGTGTTCTGGGAACCTAAAGGGCTACCACCCAAGAGGGAAATGGAGCATGAGATCCAACTATTATCAGACTCCTTGTTGCCAAATATTGGGCTTTACAAGAAGTCTATTATAGAAACAAGTGAGGTAAATAGGGAAAATTTCAGGGGCTAATATTCATAAGTGGGATAATTTTCAATGCCTTTTCAAACAATGTTTCATGAATTTCCTTTTCTTCTGAAAATGATTTTCCTAAATTTTATAACATAAATACATTTTACCTTAAAATTTCTAATAAAGGCTATATAAAATCATTAGAAATTTGAATATTCATATGAAAATATCGCCAAGAATTTTATAGTTTGCATATTAGGGGCTTGTAAAATTCGCTAAGGTTTCTAAACTTTCATATAAATTTATATCCTTAAAATTTTCCATGGAGGTTAAGAAACAATTGCAACAACTACTAGTATAGGGTGTCATTCAACCATGTAAATCACCATGTGAGTCACCCATCATCATTGTTCCAAAGAAGGATGGGACTTGGCAGAGATGTATTAATTATAGGGAATCAAACAAAATCATGCTCGAGAATAGGTACTCAATGCCTATGATAGATGATCTATTAGATCAGTTGTGGCAATCAAAGTACTTCACCAAGCTAGACTTAAATTCTAGATATCACCAAGTTCGAGTCAAAGAAGAAGATACCTACAAAACCAACTTCAAAACAAGGCAAGGTTTGTATGAGTGGTTAGTCATGACATTAGGCCTATGTAATGCACCAACTTCATTTATGAGGTTAATGAATGATATATTGAACCCGTTTATAGATTCATTTGTTAAATTGTTTATTTGTATGGTATACTAGTATAGAATGCTACTAGGGAGGAGCACATCTCACATTTGACGTAGGTTTTGGGGACATTAAAGAAACACTAGTTTCTAGAAAATCTCAAGAAATGTGAGATTGCATAATAGTCTTTGGTGTATCTAGGGTATGTGATAGGTGGAGGAGAAATGAAGATGGATCTTTCCAAGATGGAGAGGTTGTAATGAAATGATTGGTGCCTACTAATGATTCGAAGGTTAGGAGTTTTGTTGGGGTATCATAGTACCAAGGTAAATCCATATCTTCATTTTTAGTGGTAGAAACATCACTCGAAGCCATAACAACACGTGGAAATAGTTTCTAATGGGGAAAGGGTAGGTAGAGGGCCTTTGATGAGTTAAAGAAGAAGATTAATCCAACACTAGTTCTAACATTACTGAACATGCAACAACCCTTCAAAGTAGAGACAAACATGATTGTGTATGCTATGGTTGTGGTCATGATGCAAAGAGGAAGGCTTGTATGATACCATTATGAAGTATTTCATGGGGCAATTCTTAAACACATAACCTATGACAAGGAGTTTTATGCCTTAGTGCAAGCTATGAAGAAGTGGATGCATTGTCTAATGGAAAAGGATATAGTAATCCACATACATCACCAACCACTACAATACTTGCAGGCCCAGAGTAAGCTGCAATAGATGATACATTACAAGTGGATGAGGTTTCTACAAAATATTTGATTTAGTCAATAGAGTACAAAAAGTTAAGAACAAACAAGTTGGTAAACATGCTTTCAAGGCCACCCACATCAAAAATCACATATTTGGGAACTATGATGCACATGGATCCATTCACTCATGATGCATACAAAGAGGCATATTCCGACGATGAGGACTTCAAGAAGGTGTTTTATTATTTGTAGAGTCAAATTCATGTGCATAATGCCGATAGAACCATTGACTACCTTCTCCAAGATGGGTTGCTCTATAGGCCGAATAAGCTATGTGTTCCTAAAGATGAGTCATTGTATCTAATTAGAGAGTCTCACACCTTTAGGATTGTAGGGAACTTTGGTGTAGTGAAGATAATGTCCAACTTATATTGCTATGGGTATTGGCCTAAAATGTAAGAACAATTCACCAGGTTCATAAGAGGATGCATGCTTTATTGTACTAGTAAGCCTAGTAACAGGAAACATGATCTATATCATCCCTTACCTTTACCCACTCGCCCTTGGGAAATAATTTCCATGGAATTTGTGGGAGGTTTCCCAAAAACTAGGAAGTAAAATGTATACCTATTTGTGGTAGTTGATAGCTTCAACAAGATGTACATTTTGATGCCCTAGAAAAATACCATAAGTAGGAAAGAAACAACAAACTTGTTCTTTGAATAGGTTTGGGTGCACTTTGAAATACCAGGGAGCATCATTTCAAATAGGGAAATGATATTTCTTAGTGCATTTTGGAATAAATTGTTGGAGAATATGGACACCAAGTTCAAGAGGTATACGCCATTCAATCCACAGACATACTGGAAGACAAAAGTACTCAATAGGGCTTTAGTGCAACTTTCGAGTGATTATAATCAAAAGAATACAAATCCCTGGGATGAAAATATGGTATATATACAAAAATCTTATAACATAGAATTCCACACTACTATTGGCATGTTCCCATTTGAAACTTGTTCTGGATATTCGTTTCCTTCACCTTGGGATATTTCGCATGGGAAACAAGGAGTAGCGAGGGAGGATTTTATAAGGGACACATTGAGGACTTAAAATTTTGTAGAGAAGATCAGGAATATCCATATACAAGTACGAGAGTCATTGTATAAGAAATAGGAAAAATGTAAGGCTAAGCATCAACACAGAAGAAAGAAATCTTTCAAGGTGGGAGACAGAGTAGGGTGATAGTTGAACAAGGAGAGGCTACAAGGTCCTGGTAAGAAAATAAACCTTTGTGGTATGTTCCATTCTAGATATTGGAAAAGGTAGAAAATAATTCTTATTGAATCAATATACTAAAATACATGGACATTTAATCTTTTTTGAATACAGAGAATCTAAAATTCTAAGAGCCTTCTATGCTAGATCAAGAAGAGGAACATGTACTACCTTCTGTGGTGGATTTGGTACTAGATGCTCAGGTATAGTTGATAGAAGATAAAAATTTGCAAAAGAGGTCCATAATTATGAGATATGGGTAGCATGACCTTTGGTAGATTGGGTTGAAAGGACAATTTCTAAGCAAAGCTACATGGTACACCCCAAAGAAAGTGGAGGAAAAATCTCCTCATCTTATTTAGTAGAATCTTTTGGGATCGATATCAACCAAAAAATGGGTAGGTATGATATGAATTAGATGATTATAGTTTCTTTCCATCCATGTCAATGATTTAAAAGTGGAAAAAGTGGATGAATTAGCTCACAAGACCATTTTTACGGTGGGACCGACTTTGGAAAATCAGGGTCTGACACGAGGGATTCACTAGAGGAGAAATATCATACAATGTGCATTCATATTGGGGGATATATATTGAGGAAAAAATGATATATTATATTGAGCATATAATAGGGTGTAAAGGATATTTATATTGGTAGGTATAAAAATGGAGCTCAAAGTTAACGAAAAAGTATATGGGGGTATAAAAAATGTTAACGAAAAATGGATAGCTACAACATTTAGTGAAAGAAGGGGTTTTTAAATTGGAAATTTGTATTGGGTTTGTATTGGCAGGAAGTTAAATAATGTGATTTTTAGAGGTGTTTTCTAATATGTAGTAAAATCAAGGGTATTGTTTAGTATGCCATGAATGCATGTACTATGTCATAGGTTCAATGAGTGAAGCCCCCATGGGATTTGAAAGTTTCCAAGAGCATTTTGAGCATCAAATGTAATTTTTTGGGGGTAAAACTACATTACTTTAGCATAGAACCTTTCTTCCATCTTCCACTCATAGAGACCTTTTCAACAACGCATGGATCACATCAATTGGATTCCGTACGAAAAAGTTATGCCACTTAGAAGTTCACCTTCTTGTTTTCACCACCATAATTAGAGAGGATGCCACGTCGACCCCCATTATTCATGGAAAAAGAGCTAAACATGTGATTATGGTGAATAAGACTCTAACAAAGTACATATTTTAACTCTAGTTAAGAGTTGAGGAAGTCAAACCTAATCAATAGTAGGCTATCAGGTTGTATTATAACCTTGTCACTAAGATGAAAAGGGGTTCCATTATTTGAAGTGAATTTGTTCCATAGATGAGAAATAATAGATGAGATGGATAGGAGATATAACATACAAAGGATTTTCACTATAGTATCCCATAGACTACAAGCCGTACTTTTTTTACTTGCGACTATTTTCTATTCAGAGAAAGAGAGTACAAAGACCTCACCTTCCAGCTAGGTTTTCAAATAAAATGGTTCCCTAGGTCATATCTTGTGTCAATCATGGTTTGTGAATTTTTATTTCAATGTTCCCTATTTTTTACATAATTTTAATTTTCCTAGATATAGGAGTAACTATAATCTACACATCTAGAAATATAAATAAAAATAAAACCCTGATATAGTAGACAACAACTTTTTAAATATACTTCTATCAAATCTATTATGAGGAGCTATCAACTGGAAAATCCATGGCAGTTTAAAAATCATTCCCTAATGAATTTTATTCTACAAGTTTCTAAATTTTGAATCGAAGATTAATTACACCATTGAGACAAGTGCAAAAAAGTGTAAAATTGTTGATTTTAGACTACCATAACTTTTTAACCTAGAACTCATAATGAGACATGAGCATAGTTCTTGGAAATATTATTCATAGGAATATTATACTTGAAATATGAGAATTTGGATTATTTCATCAATTTTCTTCATTGACTGAAATGAAGAAGGGCCTATAGTCTATGTTATAAAAATTTACAATATGCACAATTTCTAACAGTAATGGTTTCTTGTAACATTTATATATTTATGGGTGTAGAAAGGATAGATAAAACTCTATACGAGGACTAGAAATATGGAGGATTCACAAGGAGCTTATATACATGAAGAGGAATTCAAATATTTAAATATGAGTAATGCAAAAAATGAGTCCAATGTAAATAGAAGCATATTGGAGCTAGTAAAGTTGGTTGGAAAATTCCACATGGAAAACAGAAGTGAAGATTTGTAAGATTGAATGGAATCTTGGTAATATTTCAAGAAGAACACAATCAAATCCATAATTAGCTACTAAAGGGTTTGAAGAATTTGTAGGGCGAAATCAATAATAACCTTAATGCAAGGAATGAATAAGAACATAGACCTCATGATTGAAGGGTGATCACAGAGGATCAAGGTAGTCAAGAAGTTATTGTAAGAACAATCATTAACCTAGAAATTCAATGAGAAGAGCCCATGCGTTCTTATAGCTAGAGAGAATCACAACTTTGTCTCCTATTAGGAATTAAAAGAGATGGGATGAGTCAGGTTATTTTCAAGGAAAGCATAAGAATCTCAAACCATCAAAGTTTTGTGGAAAGGATGATAAATGTGAAGATTTTGAAGCATGCCATATTGTGGCAACACCAATTATTTTTCACTCATGTATGCAATTTAAATATTTTGAGAAAAAATGGGTTAAGTAATAGGACATGGATTCCAAAGACTGGGGAGGTTACTTGTTGGGAAAATTTTAAATTTTTCCTTATAATAGAAAAATATGAATTGGTACCTAGCAACTGATAGTTAGGAAAAAAGGAAAATGTGAATTTTCTTATCAATTGTTCTTTTATAAAATTCGACAAGAAAATTGGGATAGGAAAATTTAAAGAGGAAAAGGGTGATTTGTCAGCTAGTATGGTGTGTTGGACATCCACTGCAACCAATTAAACAACAAATAACAATCTAGGAATGTAAAGGAAGGCGACATTCTCCTTATTGGATCACAATATTTTTCTGGCAAGAGTGACTATCTAAAAGGAGACAATCCCAACAACAATCAAAAGAACGACAAATAGTTGTAGGGAAACACATTAACCAAGGAAAAATACAATTCACATTGGATAGGATAGCGCAGTGGAGGAGAAAAAAACACAGTGGTTCGATTTGCTAGGGGAGGGAAAAATCATAAGAGATAAGTTGAATTACTGCAAGAAAAGAACATAGCAAGAGGATTCAAGCTAGAAAAAATAAGACTAAACTTCTTTATATAATATATACATATTTTTTTCAAATCATATATAGTATATACATAATTGACATTGTAATATTTTATTTAACATTCTCATTAAAATATTTTATTTATGGACTATATTGCTCACATTAAAATGTTCTATATATTATGAGCATGCACGTATTATATATTATGAAATATTATATTTATTACCTACATAAAGTTTATTATTATTATTAAATATATTTATAATGTCATCATTAGTTTTATCTGAAAAAATTAATGAGTTACAGATCCTAATTTTTTTTTTTTTTAATTTCCAATTATTTCCTTTCAGCATTGAAATATTTTATTATGGTTAAAATTAATTAATTTATTTATTTTTACATCTTCTTTTTCAAAAGTGAAATACAAGTTTTATTTTATATGTAATTACTTTATCTTTTTAAAGTTGATATACAAATACATTATTTCACATGAATATCAAAATATTTTATTTATTGCTAGGAACAAGAGTGAAATTTTTTACCACATCTCCTTCATACTGCATTATAATGTCAACAATGACTCTATCGACGACAATGTTGGTGTTATTATTGATGTTTTATAATTTATTTAATTAAATTTAACCAAACATGTGTATTCATTTTTTGTTTTTATACTTGACATTATGTTTTTTTTAGATCATTTTGAAAGGGGAGTATGTCAACTCGAGGTTGAAGATGGATGTAATGAGATTTCACCCTCATACTAGGTTTTAGAATGCGCCTCTTAGCTTAATCAACTTTCAAATTGTGTATACTACTTTGAATATTCTAGAATATTCTATGGATATTAAATATTTACCATCCACCTAATAACTATTAATAAATTAAATTAAAATTCTATAACTCTTATTCCAAAAGAGTCACACCTATCAACATAATAATTATAGAAAAGGTGTACAATAATTATAAGAAAATATATATTCAAAAAATGTATTTTATATTTATAAAAAAATCTATAAAATACAACATAATTTTAAGATTAACATTTCACACTTTATGATGATTTCTTTATGACCTTTATATTTGAACATGCAAACTGCAACTAGACTTAGGGTTTTAACTACTCTCTATACTGAGGGTCCATCGCACCCCCATGGGGGGAGGAAATCCCTCCTTCTACAACAATGTAACCATCAAGAAGATCCATCAAAGCATCTACGAATATGCTACTCCATCGTAGAAAAAGGGTAATAAAGAAGCCACAGATGCTCCTAAAGCACAAAGTGCAAGCAATGTGAACCCAAGCACTCAATAGGGACAACTGATGCTTCATCAAATTCATGCCTTATACAAACCAAAGAAGCCTTATCATATGATATTATATCAGAGAAGATTGGGGAACAAATTCAACACATGAAAGATCATGTTAATATGAAAATTTATGGGTGCTTAGCCAACAAGTAAAGCCCTCATCGCCTAGATCTAGAAAAAAGTTAGATAAAAAGTGACATGGAATTGAAAATCGGCTCAAAGGGATTTTTCATGGTCATTTTCAACAAAGTTGAAGACTTTGAAATTTTTTTTGACGGTGATCCATATTTTATCAACTTGAAAGGGTTGTACATGAGATTCTTGGTAGAACACTTTAACCCCATCAAGGAAAATTTCAACTCAACTCCTATTTGGTTGCACCTCTACTCGTTGTTCTAGGAACTCTAAAAACTAGACATCCTAGATGACTAGGGAAAGGCCATAGCTTCCTTCATGATGCTCTTGAAAATTACACTTGGACCTCAACAATTCCTCCTAGCCGATATCAACATCAACTATCAAGATTACATCTAAGAGAATCCCATAGATTATAAACAAATCCCTTTCCGTTGTATGAAATTCTATGAATACGGGAACCTACTTAGAGAATTCCCCCCAAAATTAATCCCAGAAAAATGCATAGGGTAATCAACAAGAAATAAATTATGGTTACACCAAAGTCTCAAATAGGAGAAAAATAACAAAGAAAGGAATCATAAACCCCTCTTCCAAAAAATCAACTACTAACTAATTATTAACTTCAAATACATAAAAAGAATAACCACAATCCTTTGAGAAAGAACTTGTGAGCAAAACATTTCAAAACATTCATCAAGGGCTAGCCCAAGAAGTAGAACTACATGAGAGCCACCACATGAATCCAACACAAAAAAGTGTAGAGGATGATGTAGATATGTTTGAAGATGGACAAGATAAATATTAGCATGAAGACCTAGAAGACCACAACTTAAGAAACATATATCTCCTAATAATCCAATAATTAAAGACTAAATACCCCACTAAGATTCTTGATGAGAAATTCAAGCTAATCACGAAAATATACTTCTACCAATAGAATAAATAAGGAAAACAACCCTTGGTAATAGTTCTAAACCTACTCATTCTTCCTCCTTGGGTTACCAAAACTTGAGTTGGATATATTTTTCAATGACCTGGCCCACAACCGCATGCACAAGCCTACAAGGGTGTCGTTATGACCCTCCAAGTGCACACACAAGCCTGCCATAGTGTGGTTATAAACTGAAATCCTCAGTTCAATTGGCATTGTTTTGAGATCTAAGCCACAATTCGAGGCCATACTTTAGACCACTGCCTAAAACTTCCTGAGAATTTCCAGAACGATAAAAAACTTAATGAAAATTCTATTCATACAAAACTTGAACAAGGACATGAGCTAACCAGGCCTAACCATGACAGTCGTTTCATCAAACATTTGGTAAACATGTAAAATACAGGTCATGAATGTGTATCTGATCATAGGAGTCTGAAACTTATATGAGAATCACCAAAAAATGTCTAATGCCCACTCATAATAGCTATAATAACACTTGTTAGCCCATGCATTCATTAACCTTCAAATACTTATCAAATCCTGAAAATGTCATAACTAGACTACATTACAAATCCATGCTTATAACTAACATATAACTATATTAATAACCATGATAAAAAAACCATCAAATCATCATAATAACAACTATAAGTTCTCATAAATTATAATAAGAAAATTACTCTTATTAACTTATGAAAACAGCAAGAAATTAGGGACTTAGATGTACCACCCAACCATAGATTGGGTTGAACTAAATCTTTATTTCAACCAATCACCCACATTCCATATTCCAAGAATGAATGTGGGATATCAAGACATAAACAACCAGTGCTTCGTAGAGATTAAACCACCACCACCCTCAAGCTACTGCGATCTTAAAGCCAAAATTAGTCACGATATCACAAAGCCAAAAAAAAGCTTGGACGCCTCAGAGTTCCTTCACCAATACCTTGAGGAATTCACTTGTCTCCACCCACCTACCGAGGATTTTTGGAGATTAAACCACCTCCACCTGCAACCCTTGGGAATTTTCCTCATACCACCTCACCTAATTCCAAACCTTCCAGTAATCCAAAGCTCAATGAGAAAAGAATCCTATCGCACCATGTCTATCTAGGAAATGGCAAGGAAAGGGTGAAACCACTGTTAAACTCACCAAAACCCATTCCAATGAAAACAAATGAACCAAATAAATAAATGCATATACCATCCATTCACACCTCAACTAAGAAATCACACATGCAACATGTTACCTGCAAAATCCTCCTGTTTAAGTTGCTTAATCAAACCTTCCTTTGCCTTCCTTTGCTTGCTTTCTTGGTTTCACCTCTTGGTGTTCTTATCTCTCTCAAACTAATTCCAAAGCCAAACTCGCAAAAAATAAGCTAATAAAAGTTGTGTACTAATCCTTAGAAGCCTTTTTATAATTGAGACCTCTATTTTCTTCATTTTCCTCTATTTTTCCTTCAATTTCCCTCTCATATAAATTTGTGACCTTTCATCCTCCCTTTCTCCTATTTTCCTTTATTTTCATAAATAAATTCCATTTATTGCCTCTTTTCTTTTTCCATTGCATTTGCCAATTTCCTTAGCCATACATAAACTAGCATGACACCCACTAGGATGTTTTTCCCAACATTCATTTGGAATATGTGTTCCATGACCTTGGTATTATTCTTTTGCCTTTATTAACTTTATTAAATTAAATTTTAATATGGGGCTGTTACAATATCAAAGTGGGTAATTTATGGAAAATATGAGTCATGTTGAAAAATAATTGAAAATTATAATGTGTACAAAGTGAGAATTTTAGTAACATGGATTGACAAGAAGATAGGTGTGTTACAATGTGGTAGTAGAGTGAAGTTTACAACACTTGGGTTGTATGGACCATAAACAAGCATGGAAAAGAAAATTCGGATGTTGCATACAAAATGTTTGATGAATTTCGTCAAGGAAAAAGGTTGAGAAAACTTTTAATTAAAAATTTGTAGGGTTGAAAATTTGCAAAACATAGTTAAATTAACTGTTATAAGACATATAGAATCATTAATGTTTAAAATATGTAGCTATATATGGGTATTATTAGGCCAAATTATGAAATTGTATAGTTGGTCATGGGAGAAATTGGGAAAATTTCGTGAAAATCCCTAATGTTTGGATGAAATCTAGCATTTAGTAATTGTTTACAAAATGTTGATTTGATGGGTACACACATTGAGTTAACAATTACATACTTAAACATGGAAAATAAAGGATGTATTTTAGGAGCTAAGTCTATGAATTTTATGGTGAATGTTTTTTTTTGGAAAACTATGCATTATTGAAAAACTTGGAAATCTTTGAAAATTGGGTATTCCATTCTAGTGACATCAATTATGATGTGAAGGATACAAGGGGAAAATATCATAGTGGTAGGGGTAGAGCAGTGGATAAATTGTGGGAGAAGTTCCAACACAAGGTTCATTTCGAGATGAAACGATATTGTTAATAATTAAGTATCTCCCAACTAGAAATGAATGTGGATTTTCAATCATGACCAACCTCTACCGTTATAAAATTCAAAGACAAGGTGATTTGTTAAGGATCATTCATCTTCAATCCTAAAGTGGCTCTAATCCATTGATCATGATGAATTCCCATCATTGGATATTTTAGAGTGAAAATACTCCATTATGGGCCTATTACTTTCCATCCTCAAATCTATCTAGATTGTAAAATGATATTGTTCTTTGACATTAGATATTTTAGGTACAAGTTCCATTATTATCAGACAAACACCTTTGATTTCAAGATATATTTTCATTATTAATTGGATGGGTTTTTTCCATCATATCAGATGAATTCTTGTTTTCAAATATCTTGGATTCAAGGTGATGTGTTAACCTATGATAACATCTATCTCTAAAATGAATTTCCATCATTTGATCACATCTAATCATAGCCATTGTATATTTCAAAGTGAAAGAGAGTGATTAACTCGTGATTACTTCTAGGTTCAAAACAAATATGAATGGTTGGATCAAATCAATCTCCAACATTAGATATTTTGGGTACAATTTGTGTTATTATTTATCAACCAATTTTAATTCTAAAACAGAATTGGAGAATTGGATTAGGAGGACATCAATTGTTGGATATAAACTCACTAAGTCAACCAAAAGGATAGAGTGTCATGTGGAAGGATGTGGGAATGGAGTGGGACACTCTCTCACATTCATGAACAAGATGGTGATAGGTTTCAGGAAAAAGAAAAGAGGGGCCATGTGGCCCACACATTATGTGAAGAGGAGAGAAGAAAAATAAATGGGAAAGAAGGAAGATAGAGAAAGAGAAAGAAAGGGAAGATATGGAAAATTGACCAGGCACAGTTAGTTTTGTTGAGGTAGACATGTCCTAATTTTTTTTAAATAATTATGTTTGGAGTCAAAAACATGTTTTGGCCATAAAAAGGGTGGATTACCTCATAAAGAAATGAATTTTCAAGGGTATTTACATTGTAAAGAGGACTACAAAAGAGTTAGTGAGGTTCATTGGCCATTTATGCACCAATTGTCTAGAAAATATAGATTAACACTTTTTGAAGATTATGGTGATGTATTGTGATAAAGACTTGGACGAAAGTAAAATTTGAATATAATGGAGTAATACCAAGCATAAACATAACTATTGGTATTTTAGACAAATTTTAAAGTGTGTTGAGTGGAGATTCCAAAACATGGAAAAATCGGTTATTTTGGGCCACTTTGGGAAATTTTTGAGATCTACAGAGAAGGAAAAGTGTCTCAAATCACAAAATTGGAAAAATTATTTACTCAATATTTTTCCTCCTCGCAATCCCATAACATTTGTTTAGTGAATATTCTATAGTTTTGCTAGCCTTGGGAGATAACTAGTTTGACTGAAAAAGGATGAGAATTCTAAATCTAGGAAAAGTGCAAAATGGACAAGGTGTAAAATTCTAGATTGCCATAGATTTTGACTAGAGCATCATACTAAAAATTTGAAGGATGTTGTGTGTTCACCATAATAATTAATATCTATTCTTAATGCAAAGTTTTTCTAGTTGTTGATGTATTTTCTTCTATAGGTTGCTAAAGTTGCACTCTAAGATTGATCACACTAGTGAGATAAGTGAAAAATGGGAAAGAAATTTTGATTTTAGACAACCATAACTTTTAACTTAAAACTCAAAATGAGACATGAGAATAGTCGTTGGAAATATAATTCATAGGGAATTATACTCCAAGTCTTAGAATTTGGATTATTGTATTGAATGTTCTTCTCTGACTAAAATGAAGAAGATCCTATACTCTAATTAATAAATTTTTATATTGTGCATAGTTTCTAACAACAATGGTTTCTTACACATTTATAGATTTATGGGTGTACAAGGGATAGATAAAATTCAATATCAGGAACAAAAATATGGAGGATGCACAAGGATCTTATAGCCATGAAGAGGAATTTAAAGATTTAAATATCCATTTGAGCAATGCAAATAGAGTCCAATGTGCATAGAAGCATAATTGTGCTAGTACAATTGCTTGGAAAATTATAGTTTGAGAATGGAAGTGAATATTTATAGGAATAATAGAAATATTGATAAGATCCCAATAAGAACACAATAAAAGAAATACTCAACTACTAAAGGGTTTAAATCATTTGTAGCAGCAAATCAACAAGGACTCTAATACAAGGAAAGAGTAAGAGCATAGACGTCATGACAAAAGGATGATCATAGAGGATCAAGGTAGTCAAGAAGTGATAGCAGGAACTATCATTCACCTAGACATTGAACAAGAAGATCCCATACATTCTTAGAGTCAGATAACATCACAAGTTTGTATCTTATCGGGTATCAAAATAGAAGTGATGAATTGGATTATTTGCAAGGAGAGCTCATTAACCTCAAACCACCAAAATTTGATGGAGAGTGTATGAAATGTGAATATTTTGAAGCATGGTTATTAGGATTAAGAAATATTTCTATATTCATAATTACTCCTCAAATCTTCGAGAATGAATTTTCGTCTACCATCTTCATGGGAAAGGTAGGATCAACTAAAGAAGGTTAAGAATTTGGATGAAAAAGAGTATCTTGGAAGTAATTTAGGAAGTATTTCCACTAAAAATACTTACAAATCATTATTATAAAAAGAAGATATGACTTGAATTCAAGCTTGGAAACATGACCATGGAAGAGTACGGAAAGAATTTATTGGAGTTGCTAAGGTGTGTGGGTTTCATGAAGGACAAGAAAATGAAAATTTAGAGACTTTCAAGTGGGACATAATATTTCTATAGGAATAAGATCTAGTATGATCAACATGGGACATTGGAGGAAAACATAAGAAATGATTAATTTTCGTATGAACAAAATAAAGAAAATCCATATTTAGAAAAGACACGGGATGATAAAAACAAAGGAAAGATGGAGTAGATGAAGAATGGATTCAAGAAAATTTTCTTTAGGAACACCCCTATATCTTGCACAAAATAAGCCAAAATATTATAATTTTGGGAAAAATTCCAACACATTATCCCACGAAGTGTTGATGATGTGAGGGAGATCACATGTACAAGGATTGTCCTCACAAAGGAGAAATGATGAGGATTATTCACAACATTCAAGAGGTAAATATAGTATAGGATATGGGAAGAACGATGCGAAGAATTTATGTAGCCTTCGATTAGATGTGGGTAGACTACCAATCCCACGTGACTAAAGTGGATGGTAATATTGATAATCATTCGTAGATATTTTGATTGATTATGGAGGTAGTCATGGATATATTGATCCTAATATGGTTGAAATATTTAAGTTTAATAGATGTTAGCATGAAAATTCTTGGGTAGTTTAAATAGCCATTAGATCCAAGAGAAGAATCAAGAAGATTTTTAGGGATTTCCCAATGGATATAAATGGAGCTAAAGCACCAAGGAATATTTGAAAATCATACCAATTGATTCATATGAATTCTTGATTGGTATGGATTGGTTGGAAAAGCATCATGTTATCCTAGATTTCTACAACAAGTCTTCAAAATATCTTTATGATAGAGGGACCTTGAGAATAATTCAATGTATTCCAATGCTATTATCAATGAAAGAAATTTCATCCTTATAGATGAAAATAAGTTTCAAGAAAATATTCCAAATATATGAAACTCATATGGAAGAGACAAATAAATATAAGGTTCCAAGTATTGATGACGGTGTAGTCTTGAGAGAAATTGAAGATGTGTTTATTCAGATACCAAATTTTCCAGTAGAGAGAGACGTTACCTTGTCTATTGATTTGATCCCTAGAGGATCTCCACTATTGAAGACTCGTTAGAGGATGAGCATGCCATAATTGAAAGAGATACAAATGCAAGTAGAATAACTCTTGAATAATGGGTATATATGCATAAGTGTCTCACCATGGGGTGTCGAAGTCCTCATTGTGAAGAAAAAGGTCTTAAATATAAGGAGACACAATGATTTCATGTAGATGAATAAAGTTAACATAAATAACAAATATTCTTTACTAGGAATTGATGATCCTTTTTATTAGATGAAGGGAAAAATAATATTTTCCAATATTGACCTAAAGTCATGATATCACCAATTAAGAATCAAAGGAAAATATATAAGCAAGGTAACATTTAAGAAAAGGTATGGCCATTTGGTGTTTTTAATGGTTCCATTTGGGTTATCAAATTCATTGATTGTTTTTTTTTGTGTCAATGAATGGAGTGTTCAAAGCATGTGTGGAAACACTTCTTATTGTTTCCTTTAATGATATTCTTATCTATTCAATGACAAAGGAAAAACATGAAAAATATTTGATTTTCATGTTATAGGTGTTGAGGGAGAATTAGTTACATGCCATGATAATATAAATAGATCTACTATTTGGGCCACACTATCTCAAAGGAAGGCACAATAATGGATCTAGAAAATATTGAGGCAATCAAACATGGTCTAGAACCAAATAACATATCATAAAGTGAGATCACTTATGGTTTTAGACAATTATTATACAATATTAAATCGAGGTTTCTCCAAAATTGCACTTTCAAACACTTCATTGCAAAATAAAGGAGTAAAGTTTGAATAGAATTTAAAATGTGAAGATAGATTTCAACACTTGAAGGATTTACCTACTATTGCGTCTATCTTAAGGATCATTGATACAAATGAAGAGTTTGTGGTGTGTATAGACGTATGCAATGAAGGACATGTCATACGTCTTACAAAAAATGGGAACGTTATTTGATGTTTCTATGGAGATCAAAGATCATCAAAAGGAACTTTGTCATACACGAGTTAAAGCTAGTAGATATTACTTGTGCACTGAATATGTGGAGGCATTATCTCATGGGAAGAAAATTTGAGATGAAGACTGTTCATAGTGGTCTAAACTATTTTTTTGAAAAACAAACATTAAATGTCAAACAAGTTGAACGATTGGAATTTCTTAGCGAATATGAATTTGATGTAAAGCACATCAAAATCAAAGAGAACAAACTAGTAGGTGCACTCAATAGGAGGGTGCATGAGATGCATGCTATCATTGTAAGCATGTATAGATCAAATTTAAAAGATAAAATTTTAGAGGCTATAACAATGGACCAACATTATTTGCAAGTCAAGGCAAGTTTCTAGAAAGTTATTTTAAACATAAGTATAAATGTTATAGGATAAAAGAGGATGGGATTCTCTTGCATAGGATAATGTGTATGCCCATGATTCCAATAATTGGATAATGTCAATGTTAAAATAAATGCTAAATGTACCTTATGTTGGGCATCTAGGGTACTAAAAAACTATTATAGCTATAGGAGGCTGATGTTTTTGGCCTAAAATGAAGAAATATGTGGTTGATTACATAGTTGGGTGAATGGAATGTTAGAGGTGAAAGGATGAGTTTAGAAATTCTATTGGATTTCTACAATCATTTCCCATTCCTAAATGGAAATGGGAGTTTGTTACTATATCTTTCATCATTAAATTACCTAGAATAGTGAAGTCGGGTGATTTAATCAGGAAAATGATGGATAAGCTTATGAATGTCGCACATTTTATTCTAGGGAATTTGGCATGTAGAGAAACTAGCATTATAGAGATTTGTTGTGTGCGTTATATTATTTCCACGACTAGTTTTCCCTGTTTGTTGCGTCGAGTGCAGCCCCCCTACCTGGGGTATGGGGCAGTGCCCTAGGATTTTATTTTTGGACTCTATGTTAGGTGGGCAGACCTGCTTATGGTTTTGTGCATAGGTTTTACACATGGTTTTGGGCATGATGGTTTTTTTTCCATGGTATTTTTTAGATCCGGTCAAGGAAACTACAGTTGTGTTCTAATCTAAGGTTAATGGATTGGGGTTTATGAATTCTTTGGCATGTATATATATGTATTGTAACATTGAAAGGAACATAATGAAAAATCAATCGGGGAGAGTCCGGTTTTGGGATCAGGAGAATATCTTGTAGTGTTTTAGTGTTTCTTGCCATTGTGTGTGTGTGTGTGTGTATATATATATTATAGTATATATATATATATAAATATTATATATATATAGAATATTATATATATAATATATATATATATATATTAATATATATATATATATATATAATTCGTTTGAAGGTAATTTCTATACATGATTAAAACCTACATTTGGTATTAGAGTTGTTTCGGCTTCAAGGGGATGACTTTGCTACTGAGGGGTTTTGCTCGAGCCTGTGGTAGACCCTGTTCAGTGGGAGATCTATTGGATTTATTCTTGCGGTGAAAGAAGATGACAAGTTGTGGAAATATAGAGATCGAGAAATTTAACGGTCAAAGTTTTGAGTTGTGGAAACTCAATATGGAGGATCTGATGGTGGATAAATATCAATGGATCGTGATAGATCTGAGTATTAAACCTACATCGATGTCAGCAGAAGATTGAGCGAAGTTGGATAGAAAGGAAAAGAGAATAATACGATTGTGTATCTCTGATTCATTATTGTTGAATGTATCAAGGTAAGCTACGATGAAGGATTTGTGGGTCAAGTTAGGGACTTTGTAACAATCTAAGTCTCCGGTGAACAAATTGTTTCTGCTGAAAAAGCTCTATAACCTCAGGATGAAGGATGGAGCCTCAGTGAAAAATCATTTAAATGCCTTTAATACTATGATAAGCCAATTTTTATCTGTTGATATTAAAATTTCAAATGAATATAAGTGCATCAGTTTTTTGTGTTCTCTACCGTATTCATGGGATAATTTGGTTGTTGTAATAGGTAGCAATATAACTACCTTAAAGTTTGATGAAATAGTCTCGTCCTTGCTGTTGGAGGATATGAGACTGAAAAATATGGAGGGCTAGAATGGAGATGCCTTATTTGTACAAGGACAGTCCTAGAACATAAATAAAAATAAGTCCCCGAGTGGGAGATCTAAATCTAGAGGGATATATAAATCTCCAAGAAAATATATAAAGGTATGTTGGAAATGCGGAAAGGAAGAGCACTAGAAAAAGGAATAAATATCTAAAGCTCCTGATAAAGGAAAGGGATTTATTGATGCTCATTCTGCAGAGGTGAAAACCACCTCAGATGAAGGTGAGGAGGTGTACTTGGATTCTTCTTCAAGTACACATGTAGATCATGAGGCATGGTTGATTGAATCAAGTGCATCCTTTCACTTCATTCCCCATAGGGAGTGGTTCTATGAGTATGAGAAATATGATGGCGGTGATGCCCTCTTAGGGGATGATAGGAAGGCTCAAATCATCAGATGCAAAAATTCAAGATGAATTTATAAGGTGGAAGGATTAGAACACTTTTTGGTGTTCTTCATATTCCTGCATTGGCCAGAAATATGATTTCTGTAAACAAGATGGATGATGTGGGTGTAAAAACAATGTTCGAGAAAGATACCTGCAAGATGGTTCAGGTAGCACTGGTATTGATGTCTGGAGTTCATATTGAAAGTATATACAAGCTTCTGGGTAGTACTTTTATTGATGGGTGCAATAGTTCTATGGTTCTAGAAAGTGGAGTAGAAAATATTGTGGTCTCTGGAGAAAAGGCCATGATGTGGCATCAAAGGTTTCGACATATTGGAGAGAAGGG
Organism: Pinus taeda; assembly: GCA_000404065.3. Taxonomy (NCBI): domain Eukaryota; kingdom Viridiplantae; phylum Streptophyta; class Pinopsida; order Pinales; family Pinaceae; genus Pinus; species Pinus taeda. Next base: position 88,576 of record APFE031112834.1, read on the forward strand.
CATTGAAATAATTCATGGTAATGGCATGGTAGAAGGCATGTCTAATTTCTCTCTGGATTTCCATTTCCGTGAACATGATGTATATGGGAAGCATAATTGGGTCAGTTTCCCCTCTGGTACTAAGGGGGTGAAATGGATATTAGAACTTGTGCACAATGATGTGTTTGGACCTGTGTCAATTCTATCACTGGGTAAGTATGTGTACTATGTGAAATTTATAGACGACTTCTCAAGGAATAAATGGATATATTTCTTCAAGAAGAAATCTAAATTCTTTGTCAAGTTTAAAGGATTTAAGGTTCTAGTGGAAAACCATACAATGAAGAAGATAAAGGTGCTAAGGGCAGTTAATGGTGGAGAGTTCTGCAAGAAGAATTTTGAATGTTTCTGTAGGAAGTGTGGTATATCACGGTAGAAGACTACTCCATGAATACCTCAGAAAAACAAAGTTGCAGAAAGAATGAACAATACATTGATGGAAAAGGCAATAATCATGCTCAATGATGTCGGGTTAGGACAATAATCCTAGGCAGAGGCAGTGGATACTGCATGTTACCTAGTTAATAGATCACCTTCATGAGCATTGGAGGATAAGACTCCACATGAGGTATGGACATGTAAGAAACCCTCTCTTTCAAATCTAAGGGCATTGAGTTATGATTCATATGTACACATTCCAAAGGAGAAAAGAACCAAGCTGGATAGTAGATTTAAAATTTGCATCTTTATTGGGCATAAGGATGGTTTAAAAGGTTATAAGATTTGGAGCCCATAAACAAGAAAGGTTGTGTAAAATCGAGATGTGGTGTTTAGAGAGGTGAAAGTTGTTATTAAACATGAGGTCATAGGAAAGGAACTTGGGAAGATAGAGTTTGAGCTAAAGGAGGAAGAATCATACACTACAGCAAAACATGAATCAAAAGATGAAGAGCCACAAACTCCAGCTACAAGAAGATGAGTTCAAGAAAGAAGGAAGCTAGAAAGGTATGGTTCATCTAATTTTTGTTCAAATTTTGCTTTATCCATTACTGATGATGATCCTAGAACTGCCAGGGAGGAAATAGATGAAAATGATGGAAAACTATGGAAAGAGGCCATGGTTGATGAAATCGGAATATTTGGACAAAAATGAGGCTTGGGATCTGAAGGAGTTGTTGACTGGAAGGAAACTTATTGGAAGCAAATGGGTGTTTAAGAAGAAGATGAATGTAAAAGAAAAGGTGGAGAAATACAAAGCTTGGTTGGTAGCAAAGATTAGTCCCAGGTGTCGGGAATTGATTTTGGTGATATTTTTTTATCTTGTTTCCAAGGTAGATTCTATTAGATTACTTTTATTTGTTGCTACCAATTTTGATTTTGAGGTAGAATAGATGGATGTGAAAACAACATTTCTTCACGGGGATATGGAAGAAGAGATCTACATGAAGCAACCTGAAGGCATTGTGGTGATGGGAAAGAAAGAAAAGATCAGAAAGTTAAAAAAGTCTTTGTATAAAAAAGTCTTTGTATGGGTTAAACCAGTCACCAAGGATGTGGTATCATAAATTTGATACACATATATGGTTACTTGGCTTCACCAGAAGAAAAGAGGATCATTGTGTGTATTTTAAATTAATTGGTGACCGTGTTATTTATCTGGTATTATATGTGGATAATATGTTTCTGGTTGGAAATGACATGGAAATTATCCAGGATTTGAAGGGCTATTTGTCCTGCAATTTGACATGAAGGATCTTCGTGCTGTAAACTATATTTTGGGGAATTTAAACAAGGTCAAGAAAAGAGGAAGCTCTAGTTAAACCATAGGAAGTATGTATAGATAATACTACAGAGGTTTAATATGCATGATAGTAAACCAGTGAAGGTTCCTATTCCTGTAGGTGTAAAGTTATATGTTGAACAATGTCTTAATACACAAGAATAGGAAGGGAAAATGTCTTGTGTTCCATAAAAAAGTGTAATCAGTAGCCTAATGTATGCAATGGTTTGTATTCGACTAGACATTGCACCTGCAGAGGCAGTATTGAGAAAGTTTCTGTCAAAACTAGGGAAGGAGCATTGGATAACAGTGAAGCGGGTTTTTAGGCATTTGCGTGGCGCTAGTGATTATGATATGTGCTATCATGGAAGACCAGGATTGGAGAGATTTTTGGATATTCATGGGTTTTTGATGCAAACTAGGATGAAGATATAGATTAGAGAAGATCTAAAAGTGGGTATGTGTTTAACCTATTTATAGGAGCAGTCAATTGGATGAGAAAGAAATAGTCTGTAGTTTCCCTTCAACTACAGAAGTTGAATACATGGAAGCCACTCATACAAGCAAGAAAGAAGTTTGGTTGTAGAGATTGTGTTCAAGTATGGGGTTGGTACAATGAGCTATAAGGATAGACTATGATAGGCAAAGTGCAATTTTTTTTTTTTGCAAATAACGCATCTTATCATTCAAAGACAACACACATTGATGTTCAATATCTCTTTGTGAGGGATATGGTTTAGGACAAAAAGGTGTTGCTGGTAAAGGTAGACACTTTGAAGAATGTTGCAGATGCAATGACGAAGTCTGTGAGAACTGAGAAGCTTTCTTTGTTTAGAGAAACAATGGGCATGGCAGGGCTGAACCAATGACTAAGATCTCACATGACCCCCTGTGTGGAAAATAAAAAAACAAGTGGAAGAATGGTGGGTGTGTGTTATATTCTTTCCACAACTATTTTTCCCTGTTTTTTATGTCGAGTGCAGCATGGACGTCACAGGGGGAGCACAACCCCATTTTTTTGGGGTTTCAGGGGGGGCCGGTAGAACCCTTGCACGAGGTTGAGAGTAGCAGTTCGAAATGTGTTTTGTTGGATCCTATATTAGGTGGGAGGACCTACCTATGGTTTTGTGTATGCATTTTGCACATGGCTTTGGGGATGGTGGTTTTACGCCCATGGTATTTTGTTGATCCGCTCAAGCGAACTACTATTATGTTCTAATCCAGGGTTAATGGTTTGGGTTTTATGAATGTTTTGGCATGTATATATATGTGTTGTAACATTGAAAGGAACATAACAAAAAATCAATCTAGTAGTCTCAGTTTTGGGATCTAAGGGGAAATATCTGTGGATTTTTTTAGCGTTTCTCGCCATTATATATTTTCTGTTTTTTTTAAGAATTTGTTTGTAGGTAATTTTTGTACAGGGTTAAGACCTACAAGATTTACATGAAATAAATTTCTAGGCTACATGGTGTGCCTCAGGAAATAGTTTCTAACATGGATCCCTAATTTTTTTCTATGTTTTGGAATTTTTAAAGGATTATGGAATTTTTTTAATTTTAAACAACATATCAATCATTGTTATATGGTAGATAGAGATGACCAATAAAGTGATTGAAGATATCATGAGGACTTATGTTATTCATAACCCTTCCAAGTGGGAAGAATATTTGTTGCATGAATTTTCGTATAATAACAAGTATCAAGAATCTTTAAAGATTATCCCATTCAAAACACTATATGGTAGAAAGTGTAACACAATAGTGAGTTGGGAGAACCTAGTAGATAGATCAATTGTTGGAGTAGAGATGCTTAAGGAAATGGAATAGTATTTCATAAAGATAAAGTAGAACTCAAATTCTACATAGGATAGGTAGAAAACTTATGCAAAGAAATATAAAGGATGCAATGGATTTTCAGTGGGTGACTATGTATTTTTGAAATAAATTAATGAAATTAGCATGCTACTATGGGTCTTTTGAGATGTTAGAGAAAATTGGACCTATTGCATGCATGCCAGTGTTAACTACATCTATGTGTGTGCGTAATTCATTTCATGTCTCTTTTCTTAAAAGGTATGTTCCTGATCATAACCCCCTAATTTATTGTGCTCTGCTTCAGGTGGTGCTGCTAAAAATAGTTGCTACTGATGTAAAAGGTAATCTCCATGAAAGGAAAAGTTACATAATCAACTAGAAATTTTCGAAACTATTCTAGTGATATGTGGAAAACTTTCTAACTCCTCACGATAGAGGAGAAATAAGTTTTTTACATTATTATATAGGCCAGAAGTCATATTTGCCTTACTAGAAGATAGGTCGACCCCAAAAAATACATCACTTAATATCATGTACATATTACACGTGTGTGTCTCATTTGAGGCAAGGAACTCAATGTCTGTGTAAGGAATATTATCTGAAATAAACCAAAAAGATTCGAGTTAAGGAGGAAGAAGGTTGAGTTAAGGAGCAAAGAGTGTGACTAACAAAGATATGACTGATTAAGGGTGCTGAACTACTAAGGAAGGATTGCATAGGTAAAATATGTTGATATTTTTTATAATTCTACTCTATGATAAATGGAATTTTGTATTACTCTTGTTGGTTCTTAAAGAGGCGAGCCCTATCTAAGTTATGTGTTTTAATTTTGTTGTTTTTGAAGGAGGTCAATCCCTATGCCATAGGTCAAGTTCAATGTTTTAATCCTTGGTTATTACTGGATAAATCCATGCCCTAGTTTATCTAGGCCACAAGTATGTATGACAACTTAAAGAGAAGTGATAGTGATTTCTAGGATATCTCTGTGGACTAAATTTCTTGTATTAAAAAATTTCCAATAAAAAGGGATATTTGATTGCAAAAGAATTTCTTTTACCCTATTTTTTAGTAGGCCAAGTCTATAAAGGACTAACTAGTAACCCCTACAAATACCAAACCACAAGTTCTCAAAACAATGACATTTCTATCGCAAAACAATGTATAATTCATTATGGTTAGGATGGTTTTAAAGAGAAAAAAATAGAAACATATTATGAATTCATGTAGGGCAGATTGAAAGGAGAAAATAAAAAGAAATTTCATATTATTGGTAAATAATGTCAAGATTTTGAGGTTAGAAATGAGGCGTATTCCTAAGTCACAAACAATAGTGCGTAATAGTAAGAGGATATGAGGAAATGCTTGTGAGAAGATTCAAGCGTTCCCAGGTTAGGAAATTTATACAAAAGTCAATAGATACAATGACCTATGATGTGGAGTGAAGCTTAAATGGCTAGAATCAATGACTAGGCCAAAGGAAAAAGATCAGGACAGGTGGATATTATTAGGCTTGAAGGAAACAATCTAATACTGGCATGGCTCAGTGACATCTCTACTAAAGAAAATAAGTTTGTGTGAACTAGGAAGATTTTTGAAGAACCTTGGAAAAGTAGGTTGGTGCCTACAAATTGTTTCGTTGGTGCTCATCTAGGGGATTGGAATCTTCTATAAGTTAGTTCCTACAATTTTGATGAGTTGGTACTAAACTAGGGGATTGAAAGATATTTTAGGTTGGTGCCTACAAAACTTTTAAGTTGGTGCTTACTTTGTACATATGACTTTACAAAATATTTACAAAGAAAAAATGCATTTATTATATAAATATATGTGTTTCATGATTTATTTCAATCAAATGTTTTTAAAAGATACAAATTGTTAATAGTAACAAAATATTGATTCAACCCCCTCTTAGTATTTCCAACAAGAGCATGAGGGTGACTATGAGGTTTAGTTAGTGAAAATATTTGGAATGAAGATTAGAGTCCTCCAAATTCAAATCATTTAATTGGTAAAGGTTAAATGGATTGGATACAATCATAAATATGATATGTGGGTACATGAGAAAACCATGTGGGAGGAATACTATTATGGTATAATCTACTTATGGATAATTAGTCAAAATAACCATTGCATGGTTGCACTTCAATGATAGAGAGAGGGATATAAATGTCTTATCTTCTCATTTACTAACAAGGATTATTTAAAGTTAATATGAGAAGGAAGAAGGGACATACATGATTATGGATGTTTTCTATCATACCCAGTAGATACTTCTTGACCTTTGTAGAACATATTAAAATCTTAACATATTAATCTCAAGATAATTTAGATCCCCAAAATATCATCAAAGATGTAAATTACATGCATAAAAAATAAATATTCGAGGAGGATAAGAAGAATATATCTATTATTGAAGGAGAGTTACAAAATGATGATTACTTTGAGATTCACCATTTTAATCATAGCTTCAAGATCCAAAGTCCTCCACCTTACTCCTAATTCCACCTTCATTGAAGAATCATGATATAAAACCATATCGTAGAAATAAAACCAAGTGAATGACCATTTTCCCTCACCTAGGATTAGCTCACAATAATGATAATGCCACACATTCAACAATGGTATCCCTCTCAAGACCAAGGATTCTTGATACAAATCACCAACATAAGGGTGGTTCTAAATCCACCTCCTTCCCTTAGCTTTGGCTCTCATAATTATATATTCTTGAGGAGCTAATAATATGCTAGAAGACATTCACTAATATGAAGATACTAGCCATGCATTTCTTTCATGCAAGACTCCTACTTTTATAAACTAGTTTTCCTTATATGTCATTATGAGTTCTTATCCTTTCTAAGCTTTGAGGGATGGTTGCACACTTTATACTAAGAAAGTGGGACCAATCACTCTTATTCCTAAGAAAAGTGCATCGAGTTTCTCTTTTTTAGGTGTCAAACTAACTAAGTAACATTGCGCTCATTTTTTAGGCTTCTTTTTCTATTGATGTCTAGAAATCCTGACAAGCTTCTCATAGTTTTAGTTTTTACTTCAATTATTCTCATCTATCTCTAGTAGGATTGTCCTTCTAGGGCTCTATGAAAATGAGTTTGTGCTCATAATCATAACTATCCAACATAAAAGCCAATGTGGTACAAATGACGATGTAGCCTTGAGGTGGTGACACATGGATAAGGATGGTTCCACATGGCATGGTAGGATGTTTATGTGACACATGGAGGGCTGATTTTCAATTTGGCATAACTTTTTGTTAAGAACTCCAATTGAAATGAAATTTATATTGTTGGAAATATCTTGACAAGTAGAAGATAATGGTGGTATCTATTAGGGTCCTATAATATAGTAATCCCAATCACATTTTTCTTATTATTTCATTTGAGATTGTTTTGTAAATATTATTCCTAGTTTCATGAGTATTATGGTCTAAAGGGGTTCTTCTACAAAGTGGTCAAATTCGTCAAAGTGTCATTGTAAATATTTTTATCAAAAAGGGTCATTTAATGGGGAAATTTGTTATAATAAATTAGTTTTTGGTGTCAATTCAATCATGTCATTTGGTTGGAGAGTTAGTTAGTGTCATATCAAGTTCATGATTACAAAAGTACCCTCTCATTTCATCTCATGTACATCATTCAATATCCACCATCATAACAAGAAGAAGGCTTTGGCTGGCATAAAAATTCAAATTTATTTGAAACTTTTCTCATTTTCTCTCATCCGAAGTCTGGTTTAAGCTTTGGAGAAAGTTTAAGGTGAAAGACAACATTGAGAAGGTTGGAGGAGAGATTGCAGGTTGAGTTCAAGTAGTCACTACGAATTTGTTGCGCAAGTGGAAATCAACCATCTAGGAGGTTTGCAAGCATTGGAGAGACTACTTCAAGAGTTATACATCATCAAATAAACATTTCAATCCCACCCATTTTATCCCTTTTTCTAGAGGAGGTGTGCAACCATACAGAGCATGGAGGGCTACTTGGACTTGCTACGAATTTGTTACGAAAATGACTATTTTTGTCATCATTTTAAAAAGCTCTTTACAACCACATGGTGCTTAATTTTGGAAAACCAAAATAATTTTTTGTAAAGAAAATATCAATGAAATAAAACCTCCTTCATTTTCTACACAAGTTTCATATATTGGAAGATTCAAATGCATCTTTTCACCGTATTTTTCAAACTTTTTGATTTCCTGCTTTTGTTATGATGTTTAGGTGGAGATTGTGAGGAGTTCGAGAAGGATTTTTGGAATCTGAGAAGGCTTTCTCTCAAGCAAGCCCTCATCTACATTTTTTTTTTGTAACAACTATCAGGATTTGGGAGATATGAGCTACTCTTTGACCCCTATTTTTCCAGAAATTCAGTCCCTGTTTTGTTGCAGACTTGCTGCACTTTTTATGTAGTCTTTGATGCTAATGAGATAATGGCTTTTTGAAGTTTGGAATTTTCATGAGAGGATTTATATGAATTTCAGAACTCTTATATTTATGCCTCCAACATTTATACCACACGAAAGTCATCATATGTTCAAATTTTGAAGGTGATGCAAAAGGTGACATATTTGCTACAAATGTGGGGGCTTAGTCAATAAGGAGGTCTGAAAATGCTATGAATATTATCTCAGAGGTTCAGTACCATCATAGAGGCATTTTAAAGACGCCCATTTGCTCCATTTTTCAGAGGAGGGCTACAACCATGCAAAACATGGAAAGCTAATTCAACTTGTTATGAAACTAGCTGATGCGTTGTGAAACTGGTTGATGCATTGCGAAACTGGACAATCAACACTATTTCATTTGATATTTAAATTTTTGGTTTCTAAAAGTAGTTTGGATCATGTCAATAGGTGGCATATAGTCTTAGGAGGTTTAGCTAATGATTATTTGCAAATATTCCAAGTTGGTGATGTTTTAAGCATCAATTGGTAGTAAGTAAAACCACCCCTATTTTTAAGCATATCGACTAAAATTCAATGTATCTAGATATTTGACTAGTTTCTTGTTCCAAAATTCAACCTGGATGGCTACGGGTGGAATTTTTTTATTTATTTAATATGTAAGAATATAAGAGAGGGTGGGGTGGTCAAATTAGAGAGAAACAAACTTTTGTGCTCTGTATTTTTTGAAAATTTTACCAGTGAATGAATGAAAGGCAGAAGGTGATTTGCAGGGACTTTTGTGTCATATTTTGATGATGCGTGCTTCTTTATTCTTGTAATTTCATCTCATGTGTTTACATATCTTGAATGTATGTCTTCTTTCTTGGAAACAACCATATGTTTAATTCAGAATTCTATCTTAATGGTGCTTTGATTTAGTTTTTCCAAGTGATTAATGTTTTTCCTCTTAAGACAACATTTAGACTTCATCTATAGTTGATTCTCTTTGTGTTGTCATCCACCTTTCTTACACTCACCCTCCTAAAAAATTTTGACTTGATTTCATCACCAAGACTACATGCCTTGGACCTATGGAGATAACCCTTCCTCTCTTCATCATCTCATTGGACTAAAATAGATTTGACATGACTCCATGCCCAATGGATCTGTCTCTTTTCTCATCAACAAACCTTTATTTAACATTATACCTGGCCTAATATCATATCAGTTGAGAAACCTAAGTGAAAGAGCCCTCTCCAAGGCTAGGAGGGCTACATTTTGGCCTAGAAGTGGTTTTGTGGTTACCTCTGGAATTTCTCTCCTCAACCTAGGGAAATTTACAAAGTGCTAACATTTAGGCATTGTTGTCGGGGAGCGAAAGGTTCAATCTTTACTGAGAAAGAACCAAGAAGTTTCAGATTTAATTATTGAAGGTGAACTGTGATCATACACAGGAAGGATGTGAATTATTCACCGATAAATTCCATTTGCAATAATTCAGATTCCAAAGAATCCATGGTCACTCCACCATTAAAAGAATTCAGAGCTTGAATTTCCTAATCTATCAAAATGGAAGGGTATCTGGCAAACCATATTTATGTTGAAGGTTTCAAAGAATACTGGGATGGTTTTGATAATGGTCAAATTGTTGAAGATTTCTCTAATTTATTAGCTATTTATTTAAATTCATGAAAATGTATATATGAAGATACAATTAAATTTTTAGTGGATTTTTCTCACAAACTTGAGAAAAACATTCAAGTCTTAAATGTTCAAATTCAATCTTACAACTTTCAAGATCAAAATAAATTTCTTGTGGACCTTTTCTAGCTGCTTTTAGTTTCTAAGACTGAAAGATGTTCTTATTTTAAACATGAAATTAACAATATACACTTGAAATGAGGGTCTGATTTAAACAACACATATGATCAGTTTCACCATGGCAATCAAATAATAGAAGTCCTTGATTATTAGCAAATGAAATATGTTTTCTTTGATCCTGTAGTTGAGTATATGGAAGGATTTCTCATCTTAAATCTACAACCATTTTTTCACTGTGAAAAAAAAAGGATATCATCAGATGCCTTTTTTGTTACAGGTTCCAATTTTGATCTTATTGAAGCACAGTCAAGTATCCATGTCAGCTAAGCAGCTACTTGACTGGTTATATTTGCATTTCAGTGTTATTTTATTGAGTAGTTTATTTTAGCTATTAGAGTAGGAGTGTGAAAGTAGGATTGATATTCAAGCATTTGTGTTTTCATTTCGAGTTGGTTTGCAATATGTTTTCCAATTTATGTGTTTGTGGTTTTCCATAACAATCAAGAGTGCTCTTAGGGAAATATGAACAATGAAACAAGATTCTAGTTTGAGTTTCAGTTTGCTTCACTTGGAAATCAGAGAAACAATCAATTTGCAGGTTTTAAAGATTGGGAACAACCCAATGGGTGAGGATACTAGTCTATAATGTTCTTGCCATCTCACAGGGAGGACGCCATTTGCATTGGAGCCAATTGTAGGGTCCTATAATATAGGAATCCAAATCAATTTTATCTTAATATTTCATTTAAGGTCATTTTTGTAAATATTAGTCCCGATTTCATGAGTGTCATGGTCTAAAGGGGTTTTTGTACAAAGAGGTCAAATTCTTCATAGTGTCATTGTAATATTTGTGTCAAAAAGGGTTAGTCATGGTGAAATTGGTTATCATAAATTATTTTTTTGTGTCAGGTCAATCAAATAAGTTGGTTGGAGAACCAGTTAGTGTCATATCAAGTTCATGATTAAAAAGTACGCTCTCATTTCATCTCACTTACATCATTCAATATCCACAATCATAACAAGAAGAAGCCTTTGGGTGGAAAAGAAATTCAAAATTATTTGAAAATTTTCTCATTTTCTATCATCCAAAGTCTGGTTTGAGCTTTGGAGCAATTTTAAGATGAAAGACAACATTGAGAAGGTTAAATGAGAGATTGTAGGTCGAGTTCAAGAGGTCACTTCCAATTTGCTGTGCAAGTGGAAGTCAACCATCTAGGAGGTCTACAAGAGTTGGAGAGACTACTTCAAGAGTTACACACCATAAAGCAAACATTTCAAGCCCACCCATTTGATCCATTTTTGCATAGAAGGTGTGCCACCATATAAAGCATGGAGGGCTACTTTGATTTGCTATGAATTTGCTGTGAAACTGACTATTTTTTTCATCATTTTCAAAAGTTGTTTATGACCAAATGGAGCCAAACTTTCGGAAACCAAAATACATGTTTGTCAAGAACAGACCAAAGAAAAAAAACCTCCTTCATTTTCTACATAGGTTTCACATATTTTAATATTCAAATGCATCTTTACACCCTATTTTCAGGTTTTTCATTTCCTCTTTTAGTTAATGTTTAGGTGCCAATTGTGCAGAGATGGAGAATAATTTTTGGAAATTGAGAGAGGTTTATCTCAAGAAAAATATGACTAAAAAAATTCTTTTTTTAAACATTTTTTCAGGATTAAGGAGATATGAGGTAGTATTTGACCCCTATTTTTCCTTAAATTCAGTCCATGTTTCGTAGCAGACTTGTTTCACTTTTTATGTAATCTTTGATGCTGACGAGATAGTGGAATTTTAAAGTTTTTATTGTCATTAGAGGAGTTATATGAATTAAAAAACTCGTATATTGATTCCTCCAACATTTATACCACAAGAAATTCATCATATGTTTAAATTTTGAAGGCACTATGAAAGATGACAATTTTGCTGCAAAAGTGGGGGGTTAGTAAATAAGGAGGTATGCAAGCACTTTGAAGTTTATCTCGGTAGTTCAATACCATCAAAAAGCCATTTCAAAGACACCCATTTGGTCCATTTTGTCATAGGAGGGCTGCAACCATACAGAACATGGAAAGCTACTTCAACTTGCTATGAAAGTGGCTGATGCGCTGTGAAACTGGACATTGAGAACCATTTCACTTGATATTTCGAATTTTTGGTTTCTAGAAGCAGTTTGGATCATGTGAATAGCTGTGTATAGTATTAGGAGGTGTAGTTAATGATTATTTGCAAATATTCCAAGTTGGTGATGTTTTAGGCATAAATTGGTAGTAAGTATTTAACCATCCCTATTTTTAGGCATATGGACTAAAATTTGATGTATATAGTTGTTTGATTGGTTTCTTGTTTAAAAATTCGACCTGGATGGATGAGGATGGAATATTTTGATGTTTTAAATATGTAATGCTAATAGAGGGTGGGGTTGGATAGATTAGAGAGAAACAAACTTTTGTGCACTGTATTTTCTGGAAAGTTTGCCTGTGAATGAATGAAAGACAAAAGGTGATTTGCAGGGATTCCTATGTCATATTTTGATGATGTGTGCTTCTTTATTCTTGTAATTTCATCTCATGTATTTAAATCTCTTGAATGTATGTATTATTTCTTGGAAAAAACCAAATGTTTAATTCAGAGTTCATCTTAATGGTGTTCTGATTTAGTTTTACAAAGTGATTAATGTTTTTCCTCGTAAGACAATATTTAGAATTCATATATAGTTGATGCTCATTTTATTGTCCTCCACCTTTCTTAAACTCACCCTCCTACAAAAATTTGACTCGATTTCATCACCAAGACTGCCTACCTTGCATGTATGGAGATAACCCTTCCCCTCTTCATCATCTCACTAGACTAATATATATTTGACATGATTCCATGTCCAATGGATTTATCTCTTTTCTCATCAACAAACCTTTGGAAATAGACCTTTATTTAGCATTATAGCTAGCCTAATATCTTATCAATTGAGAAACCTATGTGAAAGAGCCCTCTCTAAGGCTAGAAGGGCTAGATTTTGGCCTAGAAATGGCTTGAGGTTGCCTCTGGAATTTATCTCCTTAGCCTAGGGAAATTTATAGAGTGCTAATATATCAACAATGAATTTTAAGGTTCTCAAAGAAAGTAGAAATTTGGGAACCCCCATTCCATATAAAAACCTTCAAGTCAAACATAAATACCCATCATATTTATTCCAAGTTTAAGAGATTAATTCTATTGTATCTAATAAATTTTTTTGAACCATGCATTCTTCTTTATCCTCCTTATCATAAATAAAGTCTGTTAGGCCACTTATTTTCTATATTTATTATATCACTTCCATTTAAATTAAACATGTAATTTGAACCTATTAGCATTTTTCTCAACACATTCACACTATCTTCTCTATATTTGGCATCTAGTACTAATGGTTTACCTTAGTACTACCTTGACCCATCATGAAATTAATGCTTTTTTCCCACCATCCTACTATTGACAATGCAATAATTGCTTCTCTTCATGTTCATAAACAATATTTTCTCTATTCCCAGTCACATTTTAGATTTTCAATCACAAAATCTTACATAAGTTCAACGTAAACTCCTCTTCAGTGATCCACTCATTAGTGTAGTCTATGGTGATGTGGAGAATATCCAAACATTCGCTCCTACTTCAAAGATTCAAATATCCTTGTTTTGTGGTTCATTGATCTCCATTTAATCGGATGTCCCTCAGGGTCTTGAGATGACCTAACACTAAGCTATGAGACAATACTACAAATAATAGGCAACCAAATTCAAGGAAAAACTGAAATAAAAAGGATAACTCTAGATTCAAAGTTGCTTGAGAATTAAGCTAGAAACTTCATTTGAATTTTTTTTTTAGCATACGAAGCAAGGTCAATAAAGTGAAATAATGCATTACATCTATAATATCTACTTTTAACTTTAATGGGATTTTGTGTTTATTTTTCAGGTCAAATTTAGTGAAGCAATTAGTTTTCGTGTGAGGTCGCAACTTTTCGTGGTGTGATATATAGAAGGCAGGGATATTTAGCATAGCATTTCTGAGATAGAAGAGGAAGACTCATAAAAATCAAAATACATTACTAGTGAAATTGGAATGGATGGAGAAAAGGGGGTAGTAAAGCTTCTAGGTGTGACTCTCAGTGTCTTTGTGGTGCGGGTTTTCAATAAATCGAGGAGGCATGGGGAAATAAGACAACAAATCTTATACCCAAAGATCCATAAGACCGAGCTATTTCTTGCTTCTGGGTTTCCTTTGTAGATGATAAGGTAATTTAATTCATTTGTTAGTAATCACCTGTATTCATATCTCATTGACCCTTTCCTTTTCTAGAATTTGTGTGTTCGAAAGTTCTAATTATGATTTTTTCTATTCTGTAACCAATATGGTTTTAATGTGTTCTCTCATCTCTTTCTATCTATGTGAGCAGATTTCTTTGGCCAAAGCGAGTGGCTATAGAAATAAATGGAAGATATGTTACACATTTTCTTTTGATAGAGGAAGCTCTACAGACCAACTACTTCTTCACATAAAAAATCATATTTGGAGGTGATGAGATCGACATGATTGACATCGCATTAGGTGTTTTGTCGGTGTTTATCAAAGGTGTTTAGAAGGCTATTGATACCATTTTAATAGATCCAGAGAAAATGACATTTTTGAGCACATGGATGGATTGATTTTGTAAATCTGATGTAGTGAAAGAAGTGATGCTAGATCTAGAGCAATTTATATCCTTTAGGAGAGCTATGATTTCACAACCTACCACTGATTAGCGAAAATGATGCCTTATAAACTAAGGAGACACATAAATATTATATTTAAGAGGAGTTTTAATTGTGATGAACACATAATACAAATAAGAGACAAACTAGCCTACATGCATATTAAAATTGAGAGACAACACAAGGCAGATGACATAGGTAGAGAGAAAAATACACAATGGAGAACAAAAATCACAAACTTTTATTACATTGCAGAAATTTCCTTCCTTTCATTCTTACGATGAGGAAAATTAAAAATTTATAGACAAGGAGAGAAGCTCTAGAATTCTTTCCATGTGAAATTCATCACTGCACAATGATTTCCAGTAAATCAATGGGTGATGGAGTTTGGTCAAAGTCGGTCGGCAGTAGTTGGTGATAATCAGCATCTTTATCATGGATTCACATCTAAAATTCCCCCACCTGAAGCCCAAAGAATAATCCTGAATCAAGTCAAACCAAGTCCTACCATGCCTCTACATAACTCATGTTTATTTCTTATTAGAATCTTAGTGAGTACATTAATAGGGTTCTTATTTGTATGGATATTTTCCAAGGATAATTTCCCTTCCTCTAGCACATACTGAATCTAATGGTATGTTAAGTCAATGTGCTTGGATTTTAAGTGAAATGTTAGATTTTTCGCCAAGTGATTGGTGCTCTGAATATCACAATATAGCACATGCTTTCCGTGCTTTATTCCTATCTCTCCTAGGAATCACTACATCCAAAACATCTCTTTACAAGCCTCCATTGTAGCTATGTACTCTGCCTCTATTGTACAGAGATATACTATTCTTTGTAGCCTTAACACCAAAGGTATTATTACCCCTACAAATGTATACAAATGACCTATAGTGGAATTTCTAGTGTCCATATCTCCAACCATATCTACATTTTTAAATCCTTCAAGCACAATCTCATTATGAACAAAATATAACTAGAAATGACTAGTGCCCTTAAGATACCTCAAAATCCATTTTGCTGCTTGCCAATGTTATTTTCCTGGATTGGTAAGAAACCTGATCACTACTTCCATTGAATATGAATTTTTGGGTCGTGAACATACCATGGCTAATCCAAGGGATCAAAAAAAGTGCTCAAAATTGAAAGTGTTCAAAAGTTCTTGGAACATATTCTAAAGCATATATTTCCATGACCTAGATCCATTGCAACTAGAATTTCTCAAAACTGATATCGTATGCTCCTGATATCATGTTTTGATCATTTTCCCAAACAGGTAAAAACTTTGTAGGTTGGATGCAGGATTGCTGACTGGGCAGTCCATACTCTCAATGGGAAAGTTGATTGTACCTTGTGGGCCAATGGTAGGATGCCAAGTGGCCTTGCTTGATTGGTTGATTTTTTTTTACACATTTAATTGGTAGTTGAAGTTTTTAAATGGACCAATGGTGGGATGCCATGTGGCCCAGCCATGGACTGCCACTTGGCACCCTGACATAATGCAAAATTTGGCATGGGTCGGCCAAAGACCCAACCAGTTTCGAACATGAGACCATTGAAAAAAAAAATACAATGCCCTACCACAATTCCCAAGGTGTTACTTATAAAACCATAGCAACAAAGTTCTATTTATGTTTTCCATAGTTTGAAGTTTGGAGAAGAGGCCGAGGCTAAGCCCTAGCCCTTGGTAACCTTACCACCCATGAGACTGCAGATAGAAGGGAGCCAAGGGATCGGGCTTAGCCTCGTCCCAAGGTTTTGGAACCTACAATGTGTTTCCACTGGACTGTAGTAGGAGCACTAACAGTTGCGGAGGGCGTTGGAGGTTAAGACCACGATCTAGGCCTTACACCATACGGCCAGCACCAGATTGCAACAGAGAACTTGGCGGGATGTGTGCAGAGAGTGGGGGCTAGCTCTAGGTTATATGGTTCGTGGAACCAAATGTTGACAGACTACAGGGCCATGTCGACAGGGGCGAGCGGTTAGCCCTAGTCCCAGGGCGCATGGCCCCATGTGGACAAAATTTTCCGTTGATAGGTCTTATTTGGAATTTAAAAGAGGAAACAAATTGCACATGAAATGACAAGAATATTTCCAATGCCAGGTGAAATTGGCCCTCGGCGGGCCCTAGAATTGTGGAATTTGTAGAATAGTTAGAAGAGCAGTCCAATGTGTAGGGTAGTTAGCAGAAAAAATTCTCTTGAGCATAAATTCTTTAGTTTTTGGTCAAATTGAGCCCAAAAAGAGCACATATGGGAGGTTTTGACTGTTATGAAGCCATTGGAGACATAATTTTTACATTATGAGCACTGTAAATCCATGTAAACACAAATTTTGGCACTTAATGAAACAAGCCCAACATCGGAAGTTGGACCAAGAGATGTAGCCCATGAGAGGGGTGAACTCCTTTATAATTTTGATGGCTTATGCTTTTTATATGGTATATTTGTCTTTTTTTTTTATGATGTTAACTAAGTTTTAAAACCATTTTTTTAGGTAATTTTGCAAAAGTGATCCATTCCCTAAAATACATAAAAAAAATTCTTGTAAATTTTCCCATCACCTTCAAGTTTGTATAACAGATCAATTTGGTAGCAATGCTCAATTTTATTTTGAAGGTTTAATTTTGTTTGCAAATGTTTTTTGATACTTACAAGGTTGAAGCTCAAAACAGGATAACGAGAACTTGTGGATCCAAGGTCTCAAATTGTTTGAAGGAGAACACACATATCTCAAGCTTCACCAGTCATGGCACATGAAGAAGGTCCTGAAGAGATGTCTGAAGATGAGAGACTTTTCAAAAAAGATTTCTTTGAAATGTCTAAAATGGTAAAAGTTATTTATGAGGAAAGGAACTCAAGGTTTCAATAAGAGAGCTCAAAACTTGTAAAAGGAAATGGAGACAAAACTCCAAAAGGGAATGGAGGGAATGGTGATAAGCCACCACCTTCACCTCCATATTCATCCCCATCCTCATCTTCTTCTACTTCTACCCATTCTCAAACAACTCCAGATTCTCCAAATGGACATGGTAAAACCCCATTGTTAAATATTGACATAAATTTTGAATTTCATATGTACAATGTAGAGGTAAATGATGAGAAACTAGACAATTAGGTTCGTCAGATTGTAGTGTACTGCATGATACAAAGGATCAAGGATGATGAAACCAAAATTTAGCTTTCTCCTCTTAGGTTGGAAAGTGAAACATTCATTTGGTGGGAAGACAAAACTCAAGAGGACATGAAGAAAAGTGGTAAGGTTTTATCCTCTTGGAATTATTGTGTTGTTGCAATAAGAAGACAATTTTATCCATTAGCGTACATGCAAAAAGCTATAATAGATTGACAAGACTTCAGGAAAGCTAAGGGTCAAAATGTGAAAAGATATACTGAAGAATTTAGGAAAAGAGCTTTAATCTTGGGTATAGATTTATCCTCTGAAGACACTCTACTGAAATACATTGGAGGATTGCATAGCTATGCGAGACACACAATTCACATGTTTAACCCTACAAAACTAGATGAAGTTTGTGTACAAGAAACTCATTTAGAAGCAAGATGGAAGAATTTTCTCTAAGAGGGCAGCAAAAAGCCATTCGAGAGTGGAGACAAAGGAAAAGGGAAGAAAAATACTTTATTTAAAAAGGAGGAAGAAAAACTCACATGTAAACATTTTTCAAAAGAAGGCCATGATGAAGACCACTGTTGGAAACTTCATCCTGAAATTAGATCCAAAAATTTTAACAACAAAGGGAAGCAAAAGATTGTTGCAACTACACAACATGATTTAGGATCTGATTTCAGGGGTGAAACAAAGATCACATCCATGGGATTTAAATGTATGGAGTTCATTTCTAGTACTAGTTCTTCAAGTAGCCTCAATGAAACGAGTCAACATGAAAAGGAAAGAATAGATATTTTCCGCATTAGAGTCATTGCATTTCATACCAAGACAGATACTTTGTTTGATAATGGATCACAAGAAAACCTTATTTTAGAAGACAATGCTAAGAAATTAAACTTGGAAACCATTCCTCATCCTAACCGTTATAACTTAGGATGGATATGTGACAATGCAAAATTTCATGTGAAAAAAAAATGTAAACTGAAAATTTCCATCACTGCAAATTTTAGAGATGAGGTATAGCCTGATTTAATTCCACTTGAAACTTGTGGTATTATTTTGGGAAACCCATATCTATATGATAGGAGAGCCATATTTCATTTCCATGAGAATAAATATCATTTTTTTAAAGATGGGATTGAGTACATTGTTAGAGAACATAGCAAGAGATTTAAGTTATCACTTGTGAATGCTAGATAAATGAAGAGCCTTGTTAATGATAGTACGAATTTTGTACTCTTAATGATAAAACCCAAAGAGAATGTTAAAAATGAAGCCTTCAAAGGATGTGATACAAGATTCAAATCTGATTTGATTGAGGTTGTTAACACGTATGATGAGATGTTTCAGGAACCCAAAGGATTTCCTCCTAAAAGAGGAATCCAACATGAGATCCAATTGCAACAAGATTGTCCTCTTCCAAACATTAGTATGTACAGGATGTCAGCTATGGAGAATGCAGAAATCAAGAAACAAATCCAAGAGTTCCTTGATAAATGGGTCAACAGACCAATCACAATGCCATGCGGGTCTCCAATTTTTTTAGTGTCAAAGAAAGATGGTACATGGTGCATGTGTGTGTATTTCAAAGCCTTGAACAAGATTAAGGTAAAGAATGGTTACCCTCTTCATTGAATTGATGATTTACTTGATCAATTGAAAGATGATGTGTATTTCACTAAGTTGGACTTGAGAAGTGGCTATCATCAAATTAGGACTGTTGAAGGAGACATATGGAGGATAGCCTTCAGAACAAAGAAAGGTTTGTTTAAATGGTTGTTTATTCCATTTGGGATTTGTAATGCTCCTCCAACATTCGTGAGAGTTATGAATGATGTATTAAGGCCTTTTCTTGATGACTTTGTGATAGTATACTTAGATGATATATTGATTTTCAATAAAACTTGTGAAGAACATGTCATGCATGTGCAGAAAGTCTTAGATGTCTTGAAGAAAGAAAATTTATTTTTAGAGATGTCTAAATGTGAATTTGGAAAGACCTCGTTAGTGCATTTGTTGGGTTTGTGTTATATTATTTCCACAACTATCCCCATGCGTGAAGCTGGGGGGTTGGAGGGGGGGTGGTTAGTCCTCCCTTCGTTACATCAGGCGCAACAGGGGGGTCGCAGGGGAGGTGGTAGCTCCCCTTGTCGGGGGTTTTTTAGTGGGATGGTACTACCCCTGCATGGGATCTAACATAATGGCTCAAGATTTTTTTTTTTTGGGCCCTATATTAGGTAGGAAAACCTACCTATGGTTTTATGCATGGTTTTCACACATGGTTTTAGGCATGATGGTTTTCTTCCATGGTATTTTGTAGATCCGGTCAAGGGAACTATGGTTATGTTCTAATCTAGAGTAATGGATTGGGGTTTATGGATGCTTCAACATGTACATATATGTATTATAACATCGAAAGGAATATAATGAAAAATCAATCTGGTAGTCTTGATTTTGTGATGCAGGGGAAAATCTATGTGTATATATGTTTTATGTTTTTTTCTCTTGCCATTGTTTAGTTTTTGTTTAGAATTCATATGCAGGTAATTTATGTACAGTGTTCAAACCTACATTATTTGGGACATATTGTAGGAGGGGGTGAATTGAAGATAGATCCCTCAAAGGTCAAAGTCATTGTGTATTGGCCTCAACCCAATAATGTAATAGAGGTTAGTAGCTTTTTTGGAGAAACCCAATATTGGAGAAATTTCATTTCTAAATTTTCATCAATTGTAGCTCCATTACATGCCTTGACATATGTGAAACATGTTTTTCAATGGGGAGAAAAGAACTAGAAAGCCTTTGATACTTTGAAAGATAAAATTAAAATAGCTCCAGTTCTTGCACTTCCTGATTTAAGGCAACCATTTGAGATACATACCATTTCAAGCGACTATGCCATGGGAGCGGTCTTAATGCAACATGGTAAGCCCATTTGTTACCATTCTAAAACTTTTAATGGTGCAATAGTTAACTATCCTAAATATGACAAAGAATTGTATTCATTGGTGAAAAGTGTGAAAAAATGGAAACACTATTTGATTGGAAATGAAACTATCATTCATACTGATCATCAACCATTCCAATACTTGCAATCACAAACCAAGCTATAACAAGCAAGGCATTTCAGATGTATGGATTTCTTGCAGCAAATCAACTTGATGATAAGGTATAAGAAAGGTATCTATAAAAAAGTTGTTGATATGCTATCTAGACCAATTTTTAGTTCTTCAGTTATTCTTAAGAATAATTATATCATGCATGAGTGATATGCTGAACAATATTCTTTAGATACAAATTTTAAAGATGTATATGCAACTTTGTGTCAAGGAAACCAAGTAGGGGAATTATTACCATGTTCATGATAAAATTTTATATCATCTTGGAAAGTTATGCATTCCATTGGGTGAATGAGTCAACATCATAAGGGAACCAAATACTTCTCTTATTGCTGGCCATTTTTGTGTAGGCAAGATGATGGCACAATTACAAATGTATTGTTATTGGCCTTGTATGAATGAAAGTTTATCATGATATGTAAGAGAATGTTCTTTATGTGCTACTAGTAAGCCCAACAATAGAAATTTAGGATTGTATACTCCACTTCCAACTCCTTCCCATCCTTGGGAAAGTGTTTCTATAGACTTTGTAGGAGGTCTGCCTATGTTTGAGAAAATTCATGATTATCTTTATGTTGTGGTGGATCGTTTTAGCAAGATGTGTATTTTGATTCCTTGTAAGAAGCAGGTTACGACTGAACAGACTGCAAAAATGTTTTTTCAAAATGTATGGGTTCATTTTGGGTTTCCCAAATCCATTATTTTTTATCGAGATTCTCAATTTGTTAGGAAATTTTGGTCAAGCTTATGGGGACTCATGGACACCAAGTTGAAAAAGGGCACAACATTCCATGCATAAACCGTAGTCAGATGGAAGTGGTGACCATAACAATAGTACATCTTCTTCGTGGTTATTACAACAAATATCCTAGG
This sequence comes from Pinus taeda, assembly GCA_000404065.3. NCBI lineage: Eukaryota > Viridiplantae > Streptophyta > Pinopsida > Pinales > Pinaceae > Pinus > Pinus taeda. Next base: position 110,218 of record APFE031112834.1, read on the forward strand.
ATTTAGGATGAACACTTACACTACATTCAACATGCTTACAACCAGGTAAAGCATTCATTGACTCAAACATCTCCATTTGAGGTATGCTTTAGATACTTGCCAAAATATCCTTTATATTTTTATCTTTATGAAATATGTTTCTATTGATGGACATAGTGACATTGATAAGGCAAAGAAATTCATTGAACAAGTTCAATTAGTGCATCAAATGGTTCAAGATCAATTGGAAAAGGGTCAAGCCAAGTACAACACAAGGCATGATAAGCATCGTGTTGAACTTAGTTTTCAGTTTGGAGATGGTGTTTAAATTTACATTAGTAGGGAGAGGCTTAAAGGAGAAGGTAAAAAACTGAAACCAATAAGGTATGATCCTTTTAATATTTTAAAAAAGGTTGGTAATAATGTCTTTTGGTTGGATTTTCCTCTATTTATGCAAATGTATGCATTTATTAATGTTGATAATTTGAGATTATATGAGCATCCTTTGATTGAAGATCATGCAGAGCATGTTCATATTCTTTCAATAAAATATTTATCTCCTGAATTCGTTGAAGAATTGCAACAAGATACTATCCTTGATAGAAAAACAAGAACTTCAAAAGCAGGGAACATGGAGTACCTTCGCATGGGGCTCAAAGATACAAATCCAAGAAAAGAAAAATGGATTGAGATTCAAAGGGTGAGGGAATTGTACCCTCATCTATTTGTTGACTGAAAATAGTCTTTTGGAGGTCCTAAAGCTTCCAGTGGGGAGGAGTGATCCAAGGGATTAGTAAAGTGCTCAAAATTTAAAATTTTCAAAAGTTCTCGAAACGTATGCCAAAGCATAGATATTGACAACCCGAATCCAACACAACTTGAATCTCTCAAAATTGATATCGTATTCTCCTGATATCATGTTCAGATCATTTTCCCAAAAAGGTAAAAACTTTGTAGGTTGGATGTAGGATTGCTACTGGGAAATCCATATACTCAATAGAAAGGGTGATTGGGAAATATGATTGTACCTCATGGGCCAATGGTAGGCTGTTAAGTGGCCTCATGTGATTGGTTGATTTTTTTGGCACATTTGATTGGTGGTTGAATTTTTTATGTGGATTAATGGTGGGATGCCACATGGCCCAGTCATAGGCTACCACGTGGCACCCCAACACAGTGAAACATTTGGCATGGGTCAGCCAGAGGCCTGACAAGGTTTGAACACCAAATCACTAAATAAGAAATACAATGGCCTACCGTAGTTCCCAAGGTGTTACTTATTAAATCATAGCAACAAAGTCTATTTATGTTTACCGCATATTGAATTTTGGGGAAGGGGCCAGGCCTACATTGTGGCCCCCAGTCACATTACCGCCCATGAGACCACATGAATAAAGGAGCTAAGGGATTAGGCTTAGCCCTGACCCAAGGTTCCAGAACCCACAACGCGTTACCACGGGACTGCAACAAGAGCACTAACAATTGCAGAGGGGATTGGAGGTTAAGCTCACAGTCTAGGCATTACACCATATGACCAACAATAGATTGCAACGGAGAGCTTGGTGAGATGGGGGCGGATAATGGGGGCAAGCCCCAAGTTATATGGTGCATAGAACCAAATTTTGACAAACCGGGTGGCCATGCCGACGGGGCAAGCGGTTATCTCCATCCCCTGGGCGCATGGCCCCATGGGCCCAAATTTTCCGCCAATAGGACTTATTGGGAATTTAAAAGAGGAAAAAAATTGCATATGAACTAGCTAGAATCTCAATGACACCGTGTGAAATTGATGCTTAGTGGGCCCTCGAATTGTAGAATTCGTAGAACAGTTAGAAGAGCAGTCCAATTTGTAGAGTAGTTAGCAAAAAAAGTTCTCTAGAGCATAACTTCTTCAGTTTTTGGTCAAATTGAGCCCAATAAGAGCCCAGATGGGGGATTTTGACTGTTATAAATCCATTGGAGACATAATTTTTACATTATGAGCACTGTAAATCCATGTAAACACAAATTTTAGCACCTAATGAAATAGGTCCAACATTGGAAGCTCGACCAGGAGATGTAGCCCAGGAGAGGGGTGGACTCCTTTATAATTTTGATGTCTTTTGTTTCTAATATGGTATATTTGTCTATGTTTTTACGATGTTAACTAAATTTTAAAACCATTATTTTATGTACTTTTCTAAATTGATCCATTCCCTAAAAGACATAAAATTTTATTTGCAAATTTTCTCATCACCTTCAAGTTTGTATAATAGATCAATGGCATACATCAAGTTTCCGACTATTGAAGCATAAGGAATCTTACTCATTTCTTCCTTCTCCTTTTCATCACTAGGACATAACTTAGTACTCAGCTTGAAGTGAGTTGCAAGGAGTGTAACAACTGGCTTGACATCCTTCATATTAAATCTATCAAGCACCTTCTTGAAATATTTTTCTTGTGACGTCCAAAACCTTTTATTTTTCCTCTCAAGCATAATCCTCATGCCCAATATTTGTTATGTTGGACCCAAATACTTCATTGGAACTTTTCTACCCAAATCTTTCTTTAACCTATTGATCATATTATTATCATGCCCAACAATTAACATGTCATCCACATATAACAATAATACTATATACTTTCCTTGATCATACCTCCTGATATGGACACATTGGTCAAATTCCAACTTTTGTAAATCATGTTTCAACGAATGAATCAAATTTGTTATACCATTTCCAAGGTGCCTATTTCAACCCATAGAGGCTCTTCTTTAACCTGCAAACTAGATCTTCTTTTCCTTTTTCTATGAAGCCTTCTTGCTACTCCATATAATTTTTTTCCCTATAATTGACCATGAAGGAAAGCAATTTTTACATCTAACTGTTCACATTCTAAGTCTAAAGAAATAATAAGACCAAGAATGACTCTAATGGATGACATTTTGACAACAAGGGAGAAAATTTTAGTGAAGTCAATACCTTCTTTTTGGGGAAATCCTTTCACCACCATCCTTGCTTTATACCTCTCCTTATTGTTGTCACCTTCATGCTTAACATTGTATACCAATTTGTTTTGTAAAACTTTCTACCCTTTGAGAGCTTTATCAACTCCCAAGTTTTATTTTCCATCAAAGAGTTCCTTTCTTCCACCATTCCTTCCTTCTATTCTTTACTATTCTCAACTTTACAAGCCTCTTGAAAATAATTAGGCTCACCTTCATTATTTAATAAAATACAGTTTGAAGGAGGATATAATTGTGAAGACTCGTGAGGCCTAGAAGGTCTATGAAGCAAATGTGGTAAGAATTTATGAGGTTGAGTCTCATGTAGAGGTTCTTGTAAGATTCCTTCTTCTTGGTTTTCATCAATTTCCACTTGTTTTCCTTCTCTTGAATTTGTTGTCCATTTTTTTGCATTGGTGGGATGTCTTCATGCTACTCTTCAAACTTGTCAATAACTTTGTTGACCTCCAAATCAACTACAGACCTATTAAACATTTATGACTCATTAAATATGACTTCCCCACTTCTAATAACTTTATGTTTCATTGGATCCCATAGACGATAACCAAATTCGTCATCTGCATATCCCATAAAAATGCATTTCATAGATTTATCACCTAGCTTATTTATATTTTCTTTGGAAATATGTACAGATGCTTCACATCCAAATATTTTCAAATGACAATAATTCAACTTCTTACTAGTCCAAACTTCTCTAGGGATGTTTCCATCCAAGGCTGTAGTAGGAGGTCGATTTATAAGATAACAAGTTGTTCTTACTTCTTCCTGAAAATGCTTCTCCAAACCAGAATTTGACAACGTACTCCTCACTTTCTCCACAATGGTGTGTTTCATTTTTTCTACAACACCATTTTGTTGAGGAGTACCAGGCACAATATCCTCATGCTTTATGCGAAACTTATTACAATATTCCTTGAATGCATTTGAGAAATATTATTCACCATTATTTCTTCTTAGACACTTGAGCAATTTGTTAGTCTCTCTTTCAACAACTATTTTGAAATTTTGAAATATTTAAAACAATTCACTTTTACTTTTCATATGGTAGGCCTAAATCTTCGTGTATGCATCATTTATAAATGTTACAAAATATGATGCTCCTCCTAATGACTTAATGTTAACAGACCCAAACACATATGAGTGTATCAATTCTAACCATTTTTTCTTTTCGTCACGACCACCTCTAAGGAATGAAACCGTTCTTTGTCTACCACATATTAAATTCTCACAAAGATCAAGATTATATGATTTCAAACCTTGTACTAAATGTTTACCAACAAGGATTTTTAAGCCCTTCTTGCTCATGTGACCCAATTTCTTCTGCCACAAATCTATTGAATTTCCTTCTTTTGTGACAACAACCAAATCTAATTTTCCTATCATTTCCCTCAATGTATATGATGTTCCTTTCCTAGATCCTCTGGCCATGGCCAATGCTCCTTTGCTAATTTTCCAACCTCCTTTTCCAAAGCTTGTGGAATATCTGCATCATCCACCCATCCCATAGAGATCAAACTCATGCGTATTTTTGGTACATGCCTAACCTATTTCAACAATATATATTTTCCATCCTTCATCTTGATCTGGACATCTCCAAGTCCAAGAATACTACAAAAATTATTGTTCCCCAAATGCACTCTACCAAAATCACCACGATTTTATGCAATAAAACTATCTTTGAATGGGGTTACATAGTAAGATGCCATAGATTCAAGGATCCAATCAAAGCTACTACTAGATGTCTATAAACATGTATATTCTACTGAAACAATAAATATCACATCACCATCTGTAACTACAACAGTAGCCTCGCCTTCATTTGTGTTGGATGACTTATGATTTGTATTGGCTGGTTTCTGATCCTCTTGTCATTTCTTCTCGACTCAACATTATTTCTTCATGTGCCTAAGTTCAACACAATAAAAGCATATGAGTATGTTGCTCCTTGATTTAGATCAAACTCTCGATATTGAATTCCCTTAGCCTCGATCAATTCTCCCACCACAATCAACTCGAGCAAGAGCTTCTCCTCCCTAGTTTTTAGCAATTGACTTGTGTTGCAACTCCTCATTCATTAAAATACTGCCAACATCATCAAACTTCAGGGTTCCTACAGGTGCTAAACTGATCAAAGCTACAATTAAATTTTCCCAATTGTTTGGCATAAAACAAATTAACAAAATAGCTCTAATTTCATCATCTAGAATGATTTTAATAGAAGCAAGTTGACTAGTAATAATATTGAATTCATTCAAGTGCTCAACAATTGAAGCACCCTCATTTATATTGAGATCATAAAGATTCTTCATCAAGAACGCTTTGTTTGATGTTGTGTTCTTCTCATATAGATCATGGAGCTTCTTCCATAATCCTTCTGTCGTCTTTTCTCCAAACACATTGAAATACACATTATTTGCCAGATATTGGCAGATTGTCGCAGTCGCCTTTCTATCTAGCTTATTCCATTCCTCATCCATCATCGATAAGGGTTTCTTTTCCATACCCTCAATCCACAAATACTGATATTTTAAAATCAGTATATAATCCATTTGTGATTTCCATAGGAGCAAATTAGCCCTGCTCAACTTCTCCATGTCAGTTAATGTCATTATCTCTATAATAAAATTCACACCCCCAAAAACAAAAATCCACTTACAAAATAATACTTTAACAATTTGTCCTTACTAATTTTTAAATAAAGAACCAAAAAATTAATCTCCTTTAAAAAATTTCATCTAACAAAAGATGACCTTTCCCCTTTTTTGGCTTTTTAATGTGTCCAAACTTAACAAGACTGAACATAATTATAAAACATATATTATTATATATGTTTCGTAATAATTATAAAACATATATTATTATATATGTTTCATAATAATTATAAAACATATATAATATTTAATTATAAAACTTATATAATTCTATGCATATCAAATTCATGATTGCACATTGATTTCCAGAAAATTAATGGGTCGTGGATTTTGGTCACATATAACAATACGTAATCTTTGTCTTCTTCTTGGTCCCTTCCTTAGGCAGCACAGGGACTCTTGCGATGGATGGGCCTTTATTTAGCATTCAATTTCTTTAACTAACCATTACATTCATCGTTTAACCAATGTTTTAGCCAAAAGTTTTGATCAAACAATTTGTTATGCAAAGTTTTAACTTGGACCTCTCATTACAAGCAAAAGATGATGATTAGATGATGATTTTATTAAAACTTAGGATAATCGATTCAAATTTCGCTTGAATGTTGATTTAATGTTAGCATGTACTTAACATTACTTGGGAAACATTTAATGTTTTTTCTCTATAATTCTGGATTCACCTTACCATTTCGCTTTGCAAATTTTATCCAAAGCTCGAATGCCTAGTGGTGGAGCCAATAACTTTCCATCACTTCTTGCCACTTGTCATATCTGACAGGTACTTATCACCACCTACCATCATTTCATTGATGTTTCATTTCAATGCCAACACATAGATTATTCGCACCATTACTTCATCCCATTCCACCATTGATTCATTCCATGCCATCAACAACAGAGAGAAAAATATAGGTCTTGTTCGAGCTCATTATGCATCCCGCAAAAAGGACATGCAATAATCAATGAGCATCTTGCAGAAAAGATATGCAAAAATTGCTATAATCAGTGAACATCATTATGAATGAAATAATCAGTGAGAAGCGTTGTGTATGCAATAATTAGTGAGTGTCCTGCAGAAAATTCATGCAAAGACCTGCAATAATCAGTAAGAATCATTGCGTGCAATACACTTAGGTAATCTTAGTTAATATTCGTTAATGATTCAAGGTCATGTATATTACAATGTTCTTGTATTTGTTAGAATGTTTTTCTTTTTTATATTAACAAGCTTGGCAATAAACCTCATTCATTTTCCCCATTTGATACATCAATTGCAATAACCCTTTCACCTACCATTGATACATCAATCTTCAATTCTGTAACTTTGGCTCTAAGTTTCGATAGCCTTAAGATTAGAATCTCAGGAGGTCATGGACTGAGTGGTGGGTTCAAACCTCTGGATTAACAAAGGACTCTTTATTATAAAGAACTTTCCTGGCCCAAGGTCTCACTTACCATAGCAAAGGTCCTGAATGGTCTTTGCTTCAATGCTCTTTTCCATGAATTAACATCTCAGGAAGGCAAAGTAGTATTTAAGTGGTGCGTGAGCTTCTTTGAAATGAACTCACTAATATCTGAGTAGGGGGGGAATATGAGAGCTCTACAAGAATCTCTCAGAATAGTTTTGTTGAACTATTTTGACCTATCGCTAATGAGGTATTTTTACAACTCGCTGGTAAGGGAGAAGACAAACATAAAGCATACAAAACTACTATCTGAAGGCGAAGGCCTTTCCTTTCGCCTGGAAAAACTCATGTATCCATCTCCATAGAAAAGTAAAGACAACCTACAACTACTTTTGGTAATTTCTTTTTCAGATTGCAACCAAAAATCTTTATCAACAACAAGTGAGGTAGGATAAAGACCACCATTTTTTGTTTTCAACATAAAATTACTACTATTATTTAAGTTCCAACATCCAACTTGAAAGAAATTATATTACACAGTACAAGTTTACTGACCTGCAAATCATGTGATGACATCCAAAAGTTGTTGTAAGATACGTATAGATTTTGTTACACTCATCCATCTCGGTCATAGCATGGTATCATAAAGAAAGTACGCCAACTAGTTGATAGGTTAAATCAAGATCTATGTCCCCTTTCTTCATTGAATTCATTGGACTGCCTATTTGTTGGTTCAATTAACTGAAATAACAATACATGCATGACATGTTTCCACTGGTCGATAACTGTTAAACGGACCTGACACTTCTAAACAGAAATTGCATGATTTCTTCACAAGAGAGGCATATGCATTTCCTTCGGCTACTCTGTTCACATACTACCTCACCATTTTAGGCAAGGGAAGCAATATGCACCCCACTTCTTAGGTGCTTACCCATTGCATTCTAAGGGAAAACAAGAAAAATGAATCAATGTGGGTATGGAATGAATTGACCTGCAACATAATTGAACCTAGATTTGGCACAACCATATGATCCAGAAGTGGAAAAACATGGACCTAGATTCGGCACAACAATATGATCCAGAAGCAACAAAACAAAATTTGTTTCCAGGGCCAGTCGTCTAGTTAGGTTTATCCCATCTTAAGCTTTTGTACCATGCGAATGAAAGTCTTCGTATAGTAACATTGCTGCTAGAAGTACATGTGAATGAATGTCTTCATATAGTAAGATTTCTGCTGGAATTGGATCGTCTTTCTGATAATAATATTTAAAATTCAGTACTGTTGATCTTTCTTTCCATTGGGGATTAGTTTCCTTTCATCACTTTTCACTGCTACAGTTTCTAGAGAAGTCTGTTTGGATTTTATGTGACAAGGGTTTTTCTATAACCAACTATGGATCATGCCTCAAGCGTTATGATCAAGACCTCAGTGGAGCACTTCAAGTGTGACCTAAAAGGATAATATGAATCATAATATCATTTCATGGATTGTGAATAAGATAATATGGAAAATATTATATGATACTGAATATGAGGGCAATATAATCAGTTATGATATAGAATTGAATTCTGTTAAATTTGGCTTCAAAATACTACTATGTAAATCTTCTGAATGTACCTTCACCATGGATTCACCATGGATTGCATATTTGGAGTTAAGGGCCCAATATTGAATGAGATTTTTCACTTATCGATTTCCTTGGATTTCATGGGCATGTAAGTGTAACTCATGCATGTGGGTGGTTTATGTTAAGTGTAATTCATGCATGCCAGTGGGTTCTGTTTGCTTTTGTGGGTGTGGCTTTCATGCACATGCAAGTGTAACTCATGTATGTTGGTGGGTTATGTTAAGTGTAATCCATGCATTGTCGTGGGTTATGTTTACTTTTGTGGGTGTGCACGTGTAATGCGGTGGTTGTCACATTGGCACATTCCAACGTATAATTTAGCTCTATAATATTTTAATATGCAATGCAGTTCCAGGTTCATGAAAGCTATTTAATGAGCACGTGAAATCTGGGGGTTTTCACATTGGCACATTCCAACGTATAATTCAACTTTATAATATTTTAATACGCAGCGCAGTTCCAGGTTCATGAAGGCGATTTAATTAGCAAAGTGACTTTGATCTTAAGGGAAGCACATCTAGCCTTACTAATCTCCTGTCCAGCCAAATAAATCATGTGAAAGAGGATAGACTTATGTCTTGTCCAACAAAATAAATCATATGAAAAAAGATACTGTAGTTATTTGTGTATCCAAATGGATGAATAAGAAAATTCCAAATGGTTGAAATACAAAATGAGAGATGAAGATGAGTAAACCACCCATCTGAAAAAGAAATGGAACAATCATTCACAAATCTTAGTCCAAAACTCAATGACTTTCCTCACACAATTTTGAAGCGTAGCCATCACAAAAAAAAATCAAATTCAATTTTCATAAAATAGTAGTTTGTTGCAGGCTTTAAAATCAATATAGCAATGTAATGATAAATAAGGATGAGTAAACCACGAATCTGCAAAAGGAATGGAACCATCGTTCACAAATCTCAGTCCAAAGCTGGACGATTTCCCTCGCACAATTTTGAAGCGTAGCCATTACAAAAAATCAAATTCAATTTTCATAAAATAGTTTGTTATAGACTTTAAAATCAATACGGCAAAGTAATGGGCTCAATATACTTGAATACAATACACTTTGACCAATGGTTAGCAAATTTGTGAAAATTAATTGTATTTAATAAGTAATAAATCTCTATTAAAAATAAATTCACTATATTCGTGCATTCATACTTAAAATTGATATGAGATGGTTAATCAAATTTGATATTACATATTAAAAATTACCCACCGCCTTTCGCTTTTATATAATAAAATGATTTTTATGTCACACAATTCGCTTTTATATAATAAAATAATTTATATATTAAACTTTGGTTCATATAATGGTTCATGATCGCAGATAGTTGCCAGATGCGATTGATCAATTATTTGGACTGCATTATTTCAGCCCTGGATTCTGAAATTTGAATAATGTTTTAGTGAATCTCGATAGCTAGCATTCCTCTATTCGATGTCCATCCATTTATTCTCAACAATTTTTTGATGAATTTTTTTGGCATATCCCTATTCAATATTCCTGGATTACATTCAAACCAGAATGAAATGGAATGCAATTCTTTTTGTGGAAAGATCCTCTTTGAAATGAAATGGAAGTGTTGAAATGAAATGCAATTATTTTTGTGGAAAGATCCTGTATTGCTAGCATAAAGTGTCGCATAAAATCCAAAACGTGCGAGAATAAACTTATATGGGACCTTGTTGCATTTTGAAAACAATACAAAATGTGAAAGGAATCTGGTCCGATTTTGAAAGCTATCTGGAATGTGAAAGGTATCCAACACCATTTCTGGGCTTCAATCTTTGTGGTTCGTTCAATGTCTTGAGTCATCGTACGGAATGTTAAATATTAATTTTACAGTCTATTAAATATTAATTTTAGTGTGAACTTGCAAAAGAAAATCTAACGGTGTTTCCTATGAAACATGTGAATCTTAGGTAGGATTCTATGTATAATTCTCATAGGAATTTTATAGGAATTCTAGAGCTTTGAAGGGGGATTGTGTAGTAGGATTTCTTACTATGTGATGCCTAGAGAGTGCTTGGAGAATCCATTAGTGTAATTGGGGTTCTTTAAGTAACTATTTTGAGATTTCTTGATGGAACTATGTTAGAGCCCTATAAAAGAAGTGTGATAGCTATAAGGATTGTGGAGTAGAGAAGGGGTACACTTCATTGGGTTGTGTGAGTTGAGGGAAATGAGAGAATATAGGTTGGAATTGTTATAGGATTTTCTTACATTGGCCTAAACATCATAACATTGACTATTACACATAGCTAGTTCAAATAGCCTTTGCCTTGTTGGAGTCATAGTGTTAGCTTGGTGGTGACTTGTTTTTGAGAGAGTTAGAGTAGTAGTGTCTATGATGGAATAGAATGTTTGGGGTTTGTAGCCAATTGGAGATTTCATTAAATATATATGGTGTTTATTATACATGATTTTATTTTGTTTATTATGTATTTTATATGTTGAAATTCTTATTATACATGGATGCTTACTAATTCCAAGTTGACAAGAATGCATAATTGTATCATATATTGGGAATATTTTATTAGGTGTCAAAGTGGGTAGATTATAAAAATACAACCCATGTTGAAAAAAATGAAATTATAATGTTTACAAAGCGAGAATTTTAGTAACCGGCTCAACATGGAGATGGGTATGTTATGATGTGATATCAAAATGTAGGTTACAACACTTGGGTTCTATGTGCGATAAATTAACATGTAGAAGAAAATTGATATGTTGGATGCTATGACTTATAGAAGTATGAATGATTAAAATATGTAGCTATATATTGGTATTATTGAGTTAAATTATAAGATTGTAGAGTTGATAATGGAAGAAATGGGGGAAAACCCCAATTTTTGAGTGCACTATAAAGCTTAATTAGTTAAAAAATGTTAATTTGATGGTTATAGAATTCGAGGTAATGATTATATGTTTGAACACAGTAAATGAAGGTTGTATTTTAGGAGCTCAGTCTGTGCATTTCATGTAAGAACCCGATTCCTATTATTAGAGCCTCAATCTATTGTACACTAACGGACCTATTTTACTGTTGATTTGCAAGTAATAAAAGGAGCTTGCTGACCTTCTCACGGAGTCTTAAACATTTAACATCTTATCATTTTATCATAAGCAACATAAATTAAGATGAGCATTCCATTGATATCAACTTAACCAGAGTAGTTCGTGGAAAAATACCTGTTCCGGCGGTTGATGATGATACCTTTGTCGTATAGCTCCAGCTGAACGCTCCTTCTCACCGACCCAACCGGATTTACCTCCCAGCCAACTAGGAAACAAATTCCTAGCCCAGAAAACCTCCACAGGTTCCCTAGCCCTCCGTGCCCAAGTCCAACCAGGTATAGTGCGTCCTCAAGAAGAATGTGCAAAACCAGATAACAATACTTTCCTCCTCTCAAACCCAAGAAACCTCCATAGGTTTCCAAGGTCTCCCAAAATCATAACAAGTCCAAACAATCACAACCAACCCCCACAATCATAAGCAAAACCTCCCCCAAAACTCTCCCCTTTTCTCCCTTCCCCCTTTTCTTTTATACCCTCCTTCCCTTCTCCATCTCAACCACCTCTCATTAATGTCATTCACTTCTCACCCATCTCTATAGTTGACTTCTCTTCTCCCAAGTAAGCTAGGAGTACATTTGGAAATGTGAGATGAATATAAAATTGAGAATTTAATGGGAATGATCATGTCTTCTCCCAAGTAAATCTGAAAGGTACATTTGGAAATGTGAAAGCAATATATATATATATTGATGATAAGATGGAGAGGACTATGTCTTCTCCCAAGTAGATGTGAAGGTACATTGGGGAATGTGAGATGTAATTACATGGAGAGGACCATGTCTTCTTCTTAATGAATGTGAGGGTACATTGGATAATGTGAAATGAATACATATATTATGAAATAATGGAAGGAGACCATATCCTACCTAATATTCAATTTGAGAAGGTAAGTGGGGAATTTGAATAATGGAAATCATGAATTTTATATTAGACCAATATTTCTCAGTATTTTTAGATAATGTAAACATTAACAAAATTTGTAGGATAAGATTTAGGTGGGGCATTACATTTCATGTTGAATGGAATTTCATGGAAAACTATGTAGTATTGCCAAAATTGGAAATATTTGAGAATTGAGCATTCCATACTAGTAACATCAGTTATGGTGTGAAGGACCCATGGGGAAAATATCATAGTGGTAGGTGTAGAAAAGTGCATAAATTGTGGGACAATTTCTATAACAAGGATCATTTCAAGATGAAAATACATTATTAACAATTTAGTATTTCCCAACTTGAAATGAATGTGGATTGTCGATCATGGCCAATATTACCATTGGATTTTTCAAAGATAAGGTATTTTGTTAAGGATCATGCAACTTCAATCCTAAGGTGGATCTATGTTTCTGTCCTGCTCTTCAGCTTTAGCCGAGCAGGTTGAAAATACTAAACATCACCTTTTTATTGAGGAGTCTGTAGTCATTGTCAAGATTGATCACTTCCATCATCCAATGTTCAGGGAAGCGATCAAAATTAAGAAGTTGGTGAGTTATGTGAACAGGGACAATATGAGTGGAAAATAAGTAGCAGTTGGATTCTTGCCTTTACTTCTTTAGTTGCCTCCTTTTGGTCCCCTTCTTTTTTTTTTTTAAATTTATTATTTTTTTTCTTGACCTGTCTTATCACATCCGTATTTGTCTTAATACATTCCCATTATTATAAATTTTATTTGCATTTTAATTCATATTTATATTATTGGATATTTTATGTATATCGTTTATCTCTAGAATATATAGTTTTATTTATATAAAATTATAAATAAAATATATCAATTGTTAAATGTAAATATCATATAATTATATATAAATATAAAATAAATTTTTAATAAGTAAATAAGTGTGTGGGGGTCTATTATAAAATATAGATATATTTGTTTATTTATTTACTTTCTATTTCTCCTTTATTTTTATTTTTTGACCCGTCATTTTTATTTATATTTTTATAAATTTCCATTAATCATAATATTTTTATTTTTTCAAAACTAACTATTTTTTATTTTAATAAAATTTATTGATTTTAAATTTTATTTTATGATAATGCTTTTTAAATAACATATAAATAAAGTATATTTTTTCAATAATTAATAATCTTAAAACAATAAAATAAAATTTTTACAATAAATTAATCTTGGGGTAGTTTTCAATTGGCAATAGCGGTGGAAATGAAATCTCAATGAATGGAAGACTTGGGTTCAAAAAGTTAAGACATGCTGAAGATGTAGTCCTACCTAGGCCAAAATAAAAATTAATAAATTTATCTAATATGGTTTTTTTAAGCCTATTTCTTTGCTTCTCTAAGCACAATATTATTTTATATATATTTTTTTAGTTGAGGAGGTAATTAGTATACATATTATATTTGTTTTATTATAGTTTAATAAATATTGATTTATGTTAATTTGTACTTCAGACATAATGGTTATTTATTATATTTATATTTTTAATAATTAATGAATATTATTAAATATTTAATAATTATTTAACATTATAAACTATTATAATATTGTAGTGTTTGTAGATGATTAATTTTGACTCTCTCTAATGTTTTGGTTCGGTTTTTTGAATGTTATGGGTTCATTTGTTGAAGTTCTTACACTTTTCTTTTGCATTTCTTTAGTACTTAATTCACTGGATTAATCAAATTCTCCATCTATGTCTTGATGATGAACCACATTGGTTCGTTTGAAAGGTTGACCTAAAAATTGCTAATATGATTGATCTTGAAAAATATTTCTAAAAATTATGAATCACACAAGCTTGAACTTAAAGAGAGTTAGTTTTATTAACATAATGAAATGTCTTACATTTTATTAAAAAAAAATTTGAGCCAAAAATTTCTTTGTGCCTGAAAAGGATGGATTACATTAGAAAGAAATAAATTCTTAGGGGTAGTATGTTGTGAGGAGGACTACAAAAGAGACGATGGTGGTCGATGGCCCTTTTTGCACCAATTTTCTTGAAATGCATATTAGCTCTTTTTGAATAGCATGGTGATGTATAGTGATAAAGTCTCAAATGAATGAGAAATTTTAATATCATGGAATAATACCAATAATTAAGATGCCTAGTTGGTATTTTAACCAAATTTCAAAGTGTCCAATATTTGGAGTCACATTTGTGCAATTTTCTAGATCTATAGAGGAGGAAAAGTGACTCAAATAAGCAATTTAGAATAAAATATTTAATAAAAAATTTACCTCCTATAAATCTCAAAAAATTGTCTTAATGAAGATTTTGTAGTTCTACTCAATTTTGGAGATAATTACTTTGAATAAAAATTCCTAAAAAAATTGTCTGGGAAAAGTGTAAAATGGACAAAGTGGACAAGTCTTTTTTTACATAGATTGTAGCTAGAGCATCATATTACAACTTTGAACGATGTTGCATGTTCACCATCATAATTAATATATATTCTAAACAATATTTTTTTTCTAGTTCCTCATGGATTTTCTTCTACAAGTTGCTAAAGTAGGCCTCTAAGGTTCATTACACCAATGAGACAAGTGAAAAAAGGGGGAAAACTGTTAATTTCATACAGCCATAAATTTTGAATTATAACCCATAATTGTAATTGAAAATAGTTGTTGGAAATCTTATTTATAGGATATTATACTTGCATTAGCATTTTTTATTATTTCTTCAATTTTCTTCATTGATTGAAATGATGAATGACCTATATTCTAATTAATAAAAATGTACACTATGCATAATTTCTAACAACAACGGTTTCTTACACATTTATAGATTTATGGGTGTAGAAAGTATATTTCAATATGAGGACTAGAAATATGGAGGATACACAAGGAGCTTATAGCTAGGAAGAGGAAGTCAAAGATTTTCATATCAATTTGAGTAATGCAAATATAGAATATGATGTGAATATAATCAAAATGGAGTTGGAAAATTTGGTTGGAAAATTCTATTTTGAGAATGGAAGAGAATATTTATAAGAAGGATTGAAATATTGATAAGATCCCAAGAAGAAAAAATCAAATCAGTACACAACTATTAAAGGGTTTATGTAATTTGTAGCCTACAAATCAAAAAGGGATCTAGTACAAGAAATGAAAAAGAGCATAAACCTCATGATAGAAAGGATGATCACATAGGATCAAGGAAGTAAAGAAGTGATTCTAAGAACTATCATTCACCTAAACATTCAATGAAAAGATCCCATGCATTCTTATATCCATATAGCATCATAAGTTTGTCTTCTATCATGGACAAAAAGATAAGGGGCAAGTTGGATTATTTGCAATGAGAGCTCAAGAATCTCAAACCACCAACATTTAATGGAGAGGATAAGCAATGTGAAGGTTTTGAAGCATGATTATTAGGTTTGAGGTAATATATGTAGCTTCATAATTACTCCTCAAACCTTGAACCATGAATTTTCATCTACAATATTCTAGGTAAAGGTGAGATCAACTAAAGAAGGTTAATAATTTAGATGTAAAAATATTCTCCTGGTAGGAATTTAGAAAGTAGTTTCACCCACAAAAGTTATAAAAAATCATTATGCAAAAAAAGATGTAATTTGAACTCAATCTTGGAAACATGATCATGGAAAACTATGGAAATAAGTTCTCGGGGCTCTTAAGGTGTGTGGGTTTCAGCAAGGGTGAAAACGTAAAAATTTAGAGATTCTTAAGTGGGGTGTCATATTTATATAGGGATAAGATCCAATTTGATGAACCTGGGACCTTGGAGGAAGACATAAGAAAGCATAAATACTTATATGAGAAAAATAAAGGAAATCCATGTTTCAAAAAGTTTTGGGAAGATAAAAAGAAAGGAAAGATGGCATAGAGGAAGAAGGGATTCAAGTAAATTTCTTTAGGAACATCGCTCAAACATATAATTAAGTATATCCAGCAAAAAGTGAGCCAACATTTAAAAATCATTGGGAAAAAGGCTAACACATCATGCCATGAAGTGTTGCAGATTACAAGGATATTTCATGTACAAGTATTTTCCTCACAAATAAGAAAGCATGACGACTATTCACAAGATTCAAGAGACATATATAGTAAAAGAGATGGGAGGAAGGATGCCAAGAATTTAGGTAGCCCTACATGACATGTGGAATTACTACCAATCCCATGTGACTGAAGTGGAAGGTAAGATTGATAAACATCCCATAGCTATTTTGATTGATTGTGAAGGTATTCATGTCTACATTAATCCTAATATGGTTGGAACATTTAAGTTGAAGAGATTCTAACATGAAAATTCTCCAATAGTTCACCTAGCCATTGGAACCAAGAGAAGAATCAAGAATAATTTTATCGATTTCCCAATGGACATCAATGGAGTTACCCCCTAAATCATATTTGAACATCATACCACTTGATTCATATGAATTCTTGATTGCTATGAATTAGTTAGAAAAGCGTCATGTTGTCCCAGATTGCTACAATAAGGCTTCAAAATACCTTTATGATGAGGGGAACTTGAGAATAGTTAAGGTATTCCAAGGCTAAAATCAATCAATGAATTTTCATCTTTATAGATGAAAATAAATTTCAAGAAAATACTTCAAATATATGCAGCTCATATGGAATAGGTGAATAAAGATAAGGTGCCAAAGCTTGAGGACTGTGCAGTCTTGATAGAACTTGAAGACGTGATTATTGAGATACCAAGTTTGAAACCAAAGAGAGACATTACCTTCTCTATTGATTTTATTCCTAAAGCCTCTCCACTATCCAAGACACCTTTGAAGATGAGCATGCCAAAGTTTAAAGAGTTACAAATGTAACTAGAATAACTCTTAAAAAAGGGGTACATATATCCAAGTGTCTCACCTTGGGGTGCCCAAGTCCTATTTTCGAAGAAGGAGGATGTAACCTTAAGGATACATATTTATTTCATGTATATGAATAAGGTTAACATAAATAAAAATATTATTTGCTAGGAATTGATGTTCCCTTTTATTAAATGAAGGGAGAAATAATATTTTCCATTATCTACCTAAAGTAAGGATATCACCGAGCAAGAATCAATGGAATTAGAACATAAGAAAGATGGAATTTAGGACAAGGTCTGGGCCTTATGAGTTTTAAGTGGTGTCATTTGGGTTATCAAATTGAACATTTATTTTTTATGCTAATGAAGGGAGTGTTTAAAGGTGTGCTAAAATTTCTTATTGTTTCCTTTGATGATATTCTTATCTATTCCAAGGCAAAGGAGAAGCATGAGAAACATTTGATTTCCATGCTATAGGTATTGAGGGACCATTAGCTAAGTGCCAATATGAGTAAATGCCTATTTATTACAATTTGATCCACTATTTGGGACACATTATCTTAGAGAAATGAACAACAATGGATCTAGAAAATATTGAGAAAATCAAACATTGTCCTACACCAAAGAACATATCAAAAGGTGAGATCACTTATGAGTGTAGATGGTTAATATAATATAGTCATTGAAGATTTCTCCTAAAATGCACATTTAATCACTTAATTGAAAATAAAGGAGTGAAGTTTGAATGCACTTTAAAATGTGAAGAGAGTTTCAACAAATTTACTTACTAGTGCACCTATATTAAGTATTGTTAAGCGAAATGAAGAGTTTGTGGTGTGTATATATGCATGCAAGGAAGGACATGGTAGAGTTCTTACAAAAAAATGGGAATGTTATTTTTTATGAGTCTAGGGAGCTCAAAGATCGCCAAAAGAAATTATGACATACATGAATTAGACTTATAGCTATTATTCATGCACTGAAGATGTGAAGTAATTATATGATGGTAAGACAATTTGAAATCTAAACATATGTAGTGGTACGAAATTTATATTGTTGGCAATCTCTTGATAAGTAAAACATATGTAGTGATACGAAATTTATATTGTTGGCAATCTCTTCATAAGTAAAAGATGATAATGGTATCGGAAATGAATTTAAAAGATGATAATGGTATCGGAAATGAATTTTAAAGTGCTAGAAGCACAAAAAAACTCACAACCCCATTATATTAACGAACCATAAGTAGAACATAAACACCACTAGTTCTTCACTACTTTTATTATATCACTTCCATAGAAATTCAACATATGATTTGAAATTTGAACTTAATAACATTGTTCTCGACAACTTCACAACATCTTCTTTTCCATATTTGGCATCTAGTCCTAACCTCGACCGATCACGATATAAATCCAGCTTGTGCCCACAATCCTACTATTTAAAATGCAATCGCTACTTCTCTCCATTTTCCTAAATTGTATTTTCTCTATCCTAGGCTACATTTTAGATCGTCAATCAGACAATGTTACATAAGTTCAACCTAAACTCCTCTTCATTTACCCACTCATAGTATAGTCTTCGATGACATGGCAGAAAGCCAAACATTGTCTCGTACTTCAAAGATTCAAAGATCCCTCTTTCGTTTAGTTTCACCTGCTTCCTGGGCCATTGATCTCCCATTAATCGGATGTCCCTTGGGCTTTTGACATAACCTCGCATTAACCTATGAGACAATACTACCAATAATAGGCAACCTAATCTGATCCAGAAATCAAAGAAAAAACTCAGATAAAAAGGATAAAATCGGATTCAAAATTGCCAGAGAATTAAGGTAGCAACTTCATTTGAAAATTATTTTGAGACGATAAAGTGAAACCATGCATTACGTCTGCAGTCTCTACTTTTAACTTTGATGGGATTTGAGGTCACGAAACAACTAGTTTTCGTGGAAGGTCAGGACTCTTCCTGGTTCGATATATAGTAGTCGGGGGGATTAGCAATAGCATATCCGAGATAGAAGAGGAAGACACATAAAACTCCAAAATACATTTTCAGAGAAATGGCAACGGAGGGGGAAAAGGGGCAAGTAAAGCTGTTAGGTGTGACTCTGAGTCCCTTCGTGGTGCAGGTATGCATGATATCGATTACGAGTTCATCCAAGAGCATTTCATGCACCCTAAGAGCGAGCTGCTGCTGAAATCAAACCCTGTTCACAAGAAAGTCCCAATGCTTATCCACAATGGAAACCCTGTTTGTGAATCCATGATTATTGTGCAATACATCGAGGAGGCATGGAGAAATAAGGGACCAAATCTTATGCCCAAAGATCCATATGACCTAGCCATTGCCCGCTTTTGGGCTGCCTTTGTAGACGATAAGGTAATTTAATTTAATTCATTCATTAGTAATCGCCTGCATTCATATCTCATCGATCCTTTCCTTGTCTGGAATTTGTGTCTTTGGAAAGTTCCAATTATGTTTTTTCTATTCCGTAACCAATACACTCATGGTTTCAATGTGTGCGTTCAGCTCTTCCCATCTATGCAAGCAGCTCTCTTTAGCCAAGGCGAGCAGCTACAGAAAGCAGTGGAAGAGAGCGTTACCAACTTTCTTTTGATAGAGGAAGCTCTGTGAACCAACCACTGCTTCACCAGAAAAGTGTATTTTGGAGGGGATGAGATCGGGTCGGTTGACATCGCTTTGGGTGGTTTTTCGGCGTTTATCAAGGGCTACCGAAAGCGTTTTAATAGATCCAGAGAAAATGCCGTTGTTGAGCGCATGGATGGATCGATTCTGTAAAATCGATGTAGTGATCCGACAGAATATATATT
This sequence comes from Pinus taeda, assembly GCA_000404065.3. Taxonomy (NCBI): domain Eukaryota; kingdom Viridiplantae; phylum Streptophyta; class Pinopsida; order Pinales; family Pinaceae; genus Pinus; species Pinus taeda. Next base: position 130,558 of record APFE031112834.1, read on the forward strand.
TGTTAGGAGAGCCATGATGAATTCACCACTTACTGCTAATTAGGGCAAACCATGCCGGTCTTATAAGTTGAGGACAGACAGAAGGATTATATTTAAGATGAGTGCTACTCATAGTCTGTATCTTTTTATTCAGCAGGTCTTGAAGTATAGCTGTTTTATGTTAATTAGTCTGAATAATGTTTTGGTGAATCTCATAGCTGTTTTATGTTAATTAGTCTGAATAATGTTTTGGTGAATCTCGCCGGTACTATACATAGCATTCCAGTGTTCAATATACGTTATTTATTCGCAACAAGTTTTCGCTGAATGTCTCTGATACTGTCGCTGGTATCCTCCTGTTCAATATGCGTTGATTACGAATGTAATAGAAGGTAATGAAATCCAAGTGCTTCTGGAATGTAACAAGTACATAATTTAGAATGAAATGCAGTCCTATGTTTAATGTACATTATTTATTCGCAACAAGTTTTTGATGAATCTCACCCATACTGTCTCTGGCATCGCCCTGTCCAGTGTCTTTTGATTACGAAATGAAATGCAAGCGTTTTTATAGAATGTAATACATGGTAAGCGCTAATTAGCTTGTCATAGGGTATTAAATGCTTTGGAATATGCAAGCTATATAACAGAATAACACACAGCCTCACTGGCTACATAAATTAAAAATAAAAACTGTGTGTTATTTTGTTATATAACCTGCATGTACCAAGACATTTAATGCCCTCTGACAAGTTGGTTAACCCTTGCCATATATTACATTCTATAAAAAAGATTCCATTTCATTTCATTTCATTTCGTAATCAAAGGACACTGCGATGCCGGAGACAGTATGGGTGAGATTCATCAAACACTTGTTGCAAGCAGAATGAAATGCAATTATCTATCTTTATAGCCGCCATAAAGTGTCGCATCAAAACCAAGACTTTCGACAATAAACTTATATGGGCCCTCGTTGCATTTTGAAAACAATGAGGAATGAATGTGAAAGGCATACGGTCCCACTTGAAAACAATACGGAATGTTAAAGGCATTCGGCCCCACTTGAAAACAATCTGGAATGTGAAAACAGTCGGGAATCTGCGATTCAAGTTTTGTGGTTGGTTTAATGTCTTTAGTCATCGTCAATCACGTTTTTCATCAATTTATCGGATCTGTGACTTTCTAGATATATTCGACTTTGGGGATGTGCGGAATGTGAAAAAAATAATTTTCAAGTTGGGTGGATTTCATTAAAAAGTTGGATGGATTTTATTAAAAAATTGTATATATAAGATAATTACGTTGATAGGCGTCTTTTTATTAGAATTGGCAATTTAATCATTTTCTTAATTAATCTTTTTTATCGGATGGCCTGAATTGAAAAATGCTAGTGCATTTTTGTAGTCATCACTAAATCAATAAATGAAATTCGCAACAGTACCTTTTTTGCATGTTTAGAAGACATATTTAAACCATACTTAAATTAATTTTTTACAAAGCATGATTAGAAATTCACTGTGCCTCTTGTTGATAACCACATATGTTGATTATTGAGAAATGTATTTCAAAAAATTATAAAATATTAACCTAAGAGACGTGGATCAAAGAGGAACAACCCACCGATAGTTTTCCTCAACCTTGTGAAACGATTAAAAGTTGAGACGTGCACCTTATACCTCTTCATATTCTGAAACTTATGTCTATTCAACTGTTTGCCTAGTTTTTTGTCCATTAATTTAACGATTACTTTGCGTGGGTGGTTTAAACGTATCCGTGTTCAACCATACCTTTTCACATTCTGGTTTCAAACATACCCATGCTCAACCATACCTTCTTACATTCTCAAACGTACCCATGTTCAACCATTTGCCAAGTGTTTTCCGACACCTATAAGGATTACTTGAGTGATTTTCTATGCGTTACTAATTCTCAAGTGATTTGAAGGTGGTTGCATTACTAATTCAACAATGCATTACAATTCTGATACAAAACCATATATTTGCTATACATATTATGATTTAGTGTATTGATCTCGCTGAGGTTTTGATCTCATGAGGGCTTTGCCATATAGCTCTCACAAAGGTTTTCATTCTAATCCCACTAAGGTTTTGATCTCAAGAACATTAGTACTATAATTCTAAGACTCTGATCTTGCAAAAGTTTTGATTCATATCTCCAATACATTCTCATCTCATGAAGTTTTTTATTCTGATCTCCAACAGGTTTTGATCTCACTGAGGTTCTGACGTATATGCTCTCATAGAGGTTCTGATATCACCGAGGCTCTGACATATTGATGTTACATATATGTTTTCATTTTTGTTTTCATTGACAAATTTGATTAAAAACATAACATATTTACACAAAAGACAAAGCCCTTTTTAATATTCAATACGCGTATTGATCGTGCTTCGGCTATGCTTAATTATCAACTAGATCTGTGTAGTGTGAAGTCTCAGCTAGATTTGTGTAGTTTAATATTAGATAAATGATGCATGCGACAAATTTTTGTGCTTAAAAATTTTTGAGGCCAACTCTGGAATGTAAAATCCAACAATCATTAATTACGGTTAATTCCTTCACTGAAAGAGTACGGTGGAAGTTCATTTTTAAATTTGACTGATCGGGATCGGGGTCTGGCAGAGCCAACAGCTTTGAGAAGGGCCGATGGGCACAGACCCGAAACGGTTATGCGCAGGAGCCTAAAAATGTTTGAAATTCGCCAGTTCAAATCACATATCAGTCATGGAAGTGGAGGGTTGCAAAGAGAACCAAGGATGTCCTAATCCTCAATAGTGATAAAGGAGGAACCTCGAACACTGAGCCAAGATTGTGCTATGGCAATTCTCATTATAAATGGATCAAAAGAATCCAACACTGTTGGAGCTAAGAGCTTTAAGAAGGACAGATGGGCACGGACCCGAAATGTGCATGCACAGGAGCATAAAATGTTTGTAGTCCGTCAGACAATATCGCATATCGGATCGTGGAAGTGGAATGCTACAAAGAAAGCCGAGGAGGTGTCGATCCCTGATACCGATAAAAGTGGAACCTCGAACAATGAAGCAAGACTGTACTATGGAAGTGAGGAGTGTTTTGTGAAAATCCCCATCATAATGGTATATAAGAATTCAACACTGTCGGAGCAAAGAGTTTTGTTAAGGATCGATGGGTATGGACCCGAAATGGTTAAACTAAGGAGAATAGAAAATTTGAAGTCCGTCAGTCTAAACCGCTTATCGATCGCGGAGGAGGAATCATGGAGGAGGAATGTTGCATATAGAGAGCCGAGGATGTGCCGATCCCCGATGCTGATAAAAGTGAACAAAATAGAGAAGTTGTTGTACTGTCTACCCCGCAGATGCATTGGATCTTCGAGCTCGATCCATTTCCAAGGATTTGCTTCTATGGTCTTCTGCGAATGGATCAGATTGACATCTAGCACTTTTCTTCTGGTTTTTCTTTTGGATACTTTCGATTAGGGTACTTGTTTCTGGTCTTTCGATCAAGAATTTTTTTGTTTCTGGACTTTTTCGACCTGGTCAATTTGTTGGAAATTTCTGACAATTCCAAACAAAACTGAATAGAGAGTAATGCTCTGTTTCTTTACACAGCGGAAACTAAAATTTTTTGGGAGAACAGAGTTTGACACATGCACACAAAAGGTTTGTATTCATTAATAAAAAACAATTGTTGTTATAAGCTTCTTCCTCTCAGAGAGGGATTACAACCAGAGAACGCTTTAGTTCCACAAAAAAAAATTTACTTTGTCTCTCCTTTGAAAAATTTTTACACTGTTGTGTGTAAAAAAAAAAATCTTCCTCTTACATTCGCTGCGGCATATTACATTTCATGTTCAACAACCAAAACCTTCTCTGCACTGCTGTGCATTACAAAGAGAAAATTATATTTACACTGCTGCGTAATTTTTCATATGCACGCTGCTGCATACTTCACATTCTGCGAACAAGTAAAAATAACAATACATATTAACTATACCATACTCCCGTGAACAATAAAAAAATAATAAAATTAAAATCTTACCAACATTTACCAACCCACAGTAAATTACATTTACTGTTTTACAGACAAAACTGGCGGCAAATGAAACTTCTAATTCACATCAAGTCCATATGGTGCAGGCCTGTACACAATCGTTGATTTTAATCGGACGGTTGAGATTGGTTTTAAAACAAAAATTGAGATATGTGATTTGTGATCAGATCGCATCGCAGAATCACAATCTGCGTAAGACATAGGGTGGAGCATTAACATATGGGTGTGACTTGCGATTTGCGATTGGATCGCATCGCAACATCGCAATCGAAAGAAATCACAGGACGTAGCAGAGGGCAACACGGTGTGTATGAAATTTGCGATATGCGATAAGATCACATCGCAAAGAAAAAATAGTGTTGCAGTTGAAATTATCATTTCAACACTCCCCTTTAATTTCAACTATTGGGTTATCAGTCATACCCAAACATTTCCTCAAAAACTCAAAACTGTTCTGTCCCAATGGCTTGGTCAGAATATCTGCAACCTGCTCCTGAGTTCTGTAATGTGTTAAAACAATTTCTCCATTGTTTACCAGTTCTCTGATGTAATGAAACTTTGTGTCAATGTGTTTCGTTCTCTTATGAAACACAAAATTATTGGATAATGCAATAGCTGAGCTATTGTCACAAAAAATCACAGTTCATTTTATTTTCTCTTGCCATAAACTTCTTAACATCCTTCTCATCCAAACTGCTTGACATGCTGCTGCTGTAGCTACCACATATTCTGCCTCTGTTGTAGACAACGCTACAATAGGCTGTTTTTTAGAAGCCCATGAAATAGCTCCTGAACCCATGTGAAAAACATAACTCGATGTGCTTTTCCGATCATCCACACTTCCAACCCAATCACTGTCGGTGTATCCAATTAAATCTGAACATTCTGAAGTAGTATATAAAATGCCAAATCGTTTAGTATCTTTAACATACCTCAGAATTCTTTTTGCTGCCTGCCAATGTGCTTCTTTTGGCCTCTCCATGAATCTGGAAATCAAACTAACAGCATGCATTATGTCCGACCTAGTTGCAGTTAAATACATGAGGCTGCGAATTATGTTCTTGTACAACCTAGGATCAAAATCCTTGTTGTTGTCCTCTTTGCTGAGTTTTAATCCCATCACTGTGGGAGTGATCGCTGCTTTGCTCTCCTGCATGTTAAATCTTTCCAACACTTCATTAACATATTTCGCTTGTGAGATAAAATCCCATTTCCACTTTGTTCTACTTATATTCCTAAGAAGTATCTCAAAAAACCCATGTCAGTCATTTCAAATTCTTCTTTCATGACTGTTTTGAAATTTTCAATAAGATAATCATCATTACCTGTGAAAATAACATCACCAACATATAACACAACAATTAGTAATTTACCATCCTTTTCTTTGATGTAGAGGGTGGGTTCTCCCTCACACTTTTCAAATCCATTTTCCAGTAGATAGGAATCTATCTTACTGTACCACACTCTTGGCGCTTGCTTCAGCCCATAAAGAGCTTCCTTCAATCTGCACACTTTGTGCTCTTGACCTTTCTTTTCATAGCCTAGAGGTTGTTCAATGTAAACCTCTTCCATTAACACTCCATTTAGGAATGCTGACTTCACGTCCATTTGGTAAACTTTCCACTTGTTTTCTACTGCTATGGACAACACTGCTCTCATGGTTTCCATTCTAGCAATCGATGCGAAAGTTTCCTCATAGACTCTCCCATACTGCTGCTTATATCCTTTGACAATAAGTCTTTTCTTGTGTCTTTCTATTTTGCCTTCAACATTACTCTTGGTCTTATAAACCCATTTAACTCCAACGACTTCTTTTCCTTTTGGTAGTTCAACCAAATCACATGTCTTGTTTCTTTCTATGGCATTGATCTCCTCATCCATAGCTTCTATCCAATTCTTATCCTTAATTGTATCTTCGAAATGAATAGGGTCATCAACATGACAATATAAAGCAAACAAAGAATTCATACCTTCATCATAAATGTCACTTAAATTTCTAAACTTCTTGCCTCTTTCATTTGGTGTACAAGTGCTTGAAGAAGCACTTGAATTTCCTCCTTGTGGTGTGCTTAGAGAAGCACTTTCATTTCTCCTCAAGGGTGTCTCTTGCTGCCCTTGTGTTGGCGCTACTGTTTGGGGATGTATTTCAACCATCTCCTCATCATTTTCATCATGAGACAAACAATTTTTAACATTCACTGTTTTCTCTATGCTTCCATCCCAAGCTTCCTCTTCAATGAACTGAACATCTCTACTCACAAAAACTTCTTGGTGGATGGGTTATACAACCTGTGAGCTTTGGATTCCTCACTGTATCCAATGAAAATACATTTCTCCCCTTTGCTATCCAACTTCTTCCTTAGCTGATCTGGAATGTGTGCATAAGCCACACATCCAAAAACTTTCATGTGGATGACTCCTTGCTTTCTCCCACTCCATGCTTCTTCTGACACTCTGTTCATGACTGCTTTTGTTGGGAATCTATTCAAAATATATGTTGCACAGTGTACAGCTTCAGCCCAATAATCATTTGGCAAATACTTTGTCTTTAACATACTTCTCGCCATATCCATGATTGTCCTATTCTTCCTTTCGGCAACACCATTTTTTTGCAGAGTGTTTCTTGTGGTAAACTACTTATTAATTCCATTTTCTCTACAAAAACATAGAAATTCTTTGGAGATACACTCACCTCCTCTATCAGTTGTTAGAACTTTGATATGCAGCCCACTTTGGTTTTCTACAAGTGCTTTGAAATTTCGAAATTTTTCAAACACTTCACTTTTGTTCTTCAGAAAATATACCCAAGTTTTTCTAGTGAAATCATTAATGAATGTTAGTATATAGAAGTTGCCTGCAAGTGATGGAGTTTGCATCGGTCCACATAAATCTAAGTGGACAATCTATAAGGATGCTTTTGCCCTTATGCTTTCCCCTAATGGAAAACTTTCTCTATGTTGTTTCCCCAAGATACAACCTTCACAAAGGCTGTCCGGTTTCTCTATCAATGGTAGTCCTCTTACCATTCCTTTTCTACTCAATAAGTTAAGACCTCCAAAGTTGAGATGTCCAAATTTTAAGTGCCACAACCAATTTTCATCCTTTGGTTCGCTTTGGAAAGCCTCTTATGTAACTGCTGCAATTTCTACTCCATCTTTGAAGTCAACTTTTTTCCTGAGAGGGAACATCCTGTTCTTTGTCATTTTTACTTGAGCAATACATCGTTTGCTGGGTTTTATATCCACCTCTGTTTTGGCTTCTGCCTCTTCCTCTCCTGTTTCTTCTGCCTTGACCTCTTCCTCTTCCAAAGGACATCTGGGTTTTAAAGGCATGCTCTAGAGATGAGTTTTCATTTCTACTCTGCTCATGTGTTATCAGTGATGCATGTAGTTCATCAACTGAGAAATTGTGAGATCCTTTGTCTCTTCTATGGTGGTGACAATCACATCGAACTTTGAGGGTAGGAATCTCAATAGTTTCTCCACAATCCTCCTTTCTTCAAGAATCTCTCCATGAGACCTTACCTGTGTGACCAGACCAATCACTTGTGTGAAGAATGAGTCAATATTGTTTGACTCCTTCATGCATAGATTCTCAAAATCTCTCCTCAGCAACTATAGTTTTGTTGTCTTCACTTTTTCCATGCCTTGATAGGTTGTCTTGAGAGTTTGCCATGCTTCTTTGGATGTCTCGACTACTGCTATCCTTGGAAACACACTCTCATGCACTGCTTGATATAAGAAGAGGAGGGCTTTAGAATCCTTCTTCTTATAGCTCTTCAACCGTTCTTTCTTTGCCTGAGTTAAATTATTAAACTCATTTTCATCTACTAGTTCTTCAAATCCATCCTCAACAAATTCCCATAAGTCTTGTGAGGCAAACAAGGCTCTCATAGTTATTGCCCAATAGTCATAGTTTTTCCCATTAAATTGTGGGAGCTGGGTATTACAGATACCCATGCTAGTGCTGGCTCCAGCCATTCTTGCACTCTTAACTATGCTTCAAAATACTTGACTGTGTATTTAAAATAACTGACTGTCTTCAACAGTAACACAAAAATTAACTTGAGAAATACCTTGGATTCTTTCTTGACTGAGTTTTCACTCTGCTGGAGAAGCTGCTGCAACAAGAAATCCTTCCTTCAGCTTCTTTGACACCTTCAAAGAGCCTAGACAAGCTCCGATACCAATGTTGGGAATTTCTGATAATTCCAAACAAAATTGAACAGAGAGTAATGCTCTGTTTCTTTACACAGCGGAAACTAAAATTGTTTGGGAGAACAGCATTTGACACATGCACACAAAAGGTTTGTATTCATTAATAAAAAAACAACTCTTGTTACAAGCTTCTTCCTCTCACAGAGGGATTACAACCAGAGAACGCTTTAGTTCCACAAAATTTCTTTTTACTCTGTTTCTCCTTTGAAAATTTTTTACACTGTTGTGTGTAAAAAAAAAAATCTTCCTCTTACATTCGCTGCGACATATTACATTTCATATTCAACAACCAAAACCTTCTCTGCACTGTTGTGCATTACAAAGAGAAAATTATATTTACACTGCTGTGTAATTTTTCATATGCACGCTGCTGCATACTTCACATTCTGCGAACAACTAAACATAACAATACATATTAACTATACCATACTCCCGTGAACAATAAAAAACAATAAAATTAAAATCTTACCAGCATTTACCAACCCATAGTAAATTACATTCACTGTTTTACTGACAAAATTGGCAGTAAATGAAACTTCTAATTCACATCAAGTCCATATGGTGCAGGCTTGTACACAATCATTGATTTCAATCAGACGGTTGAGATTAGTTTTAAAACAAAAATTGAGAGATGCGATTTGTGATCGGATCGCATTGCATAATCGCAATCTGCCTAAGACACAGGGCGGAGCGTTAACTATGGGTGCGATTTGCGATTGGATCGCATCGCAACATCGCAATCGACAGAAATCATAGGACGTAGTAGAGGGCAACAGGGCGTGTATGCGATTTGTGATATGCGATAAGATCGCATCGCAAAGAAAAAATAGTGCTGCAATTGAAATTATCATTTCAACGCAATTTTGGGTCAGTTGGGTCAACCTATATCAATTGCACGTTGAGCTGCCCAAAAGTCTTTTTGACGCTAAAGTTATTCTGGCCTCCTGGTCTCCTTTACTTTCAAGTTAAGCTTTCTCATGACTCTATCATCGAGGTACATGCGAGACAATATTAACGGGTCTTGAGTCTGATTGCTCTGCATTAGACAACCTACTAGTTTTCTAATATGGAGGCAATGAGTATGAGGTCGAATTTTCATGGGATCAACTACATTAATGTTGCAGGGCCTGCTCAATTTTTGTCTGGTGTTTCCCTCCTTCAACAAGGTTAAGTGCCATTTGTTTTCGTTTTGCTATGTGAAAATTGTGTTGTGTTACTTTTGCTCCTTCTCTTGTGCTAGACATATGTTCTCAGTGTTTTATCTTCTTCAATTTTTGTAAAGAGATCTTCTATGCTCTTTTCTTTGGCTTCGCTTTGTCTCAGAGATTTTTGTGATGAACATCTCGCTTTATCTGAACTCTTTTCTAAAATTTTGGAATTATAGATCGACACAACTCTAATTGTCTTTTAATTTTAATAAAAAAAGGAATGTTTTTTTCCCAAAAATAATAAAATAATATTAGTAACCTGAAAAGTGTAAGAAGCATTGAAATAAGGTATTGATAGTTTGCGTGTTAGCTTAAGGATAGGCACTTTTCAAATTAATTTTCACCAAAGCGTGTACGAGGCTCTTTTAAGTTGTAGCATCCTCGTATTTATTTAATAGTTTTAGCGTATGTACGAAAAACAATTAGAAATCATAAAACGCCTTGTGTTTGGTTTCCCGTCGTTCCATGTGAAGCTGGTGGCATCGGTTGGAACCTCCGTGAAAAAAATATATATTCAAAATGTTGAATTGATCAAATTCTATTGTATTTTCACTTATTTGTAAGGTCACCAACCGAATTGAATTTTTTATTTTTATTTTTTGATGGAAAGAGACTACATTTTAAGCTCATCATTATACGGCTTCGTTTCCATTCATAATTTGTTTTTTATTTAATTAAATTTGTAATACATTCATCGGATCCCGAAAGAGTGCAAAGTTTCGATTTCTATGCACTATTCTTTTACATAGCACGTGATAGTTCAAATAACATGTGATGATATAGGAGATTCTTTTATGAGAACTAATTTTTAACGTTATTAATGAGTTTAGATCTATAATTATGTGTAGGCGAGAATCGAATCTTTTGAGAGTAATTTTTTTTCAAATGTAATTAATTTAATAATATTAGATTTAATAATAATAATAGATTAAATTAATAATAAAGTATTAATAATATATTATATTATGTTTTAAAATTTTTTAATATATTAAAATTTAAGATTAGATATTAGATTTTGTGTTAAATTATATTGTAATTTTCTTATAAATGTAATGATTTTCCATTTTTGTTTTTTGGCTGAATCAAAAATTTGATTAAAAAACATAACAAATATTTATAACAAGTCAAAGCCCTTTTTAATAATTCCAATACTATGTTATAATTAGTTTTAAAATAATATAGATATCCACCCTTCAACAATTTATGAAATTGTGAAAGAACAAACTTTACTTTTTCTGACTCAATTAATTTTAAGTGACTCTCTTAAATTTAACGAACTTTTCAATATTGCATGTTTTCAATATTAAAACTTATAATATTGAGTTATATTTTAAGTTTAATTTATATTTATCAATATTAGCATTAACATCAAAAATTTGAGTCAACAATTAATAATGACAATAAAAACTTAATTATTATATACAAAATAATAATACTTTTAATCTTAATATAAAAAATAATAA
>APFE031112844.1:0-12432 GCA_000404065.3 Pinus taeda
CAACAATTTTGCAAATGTCTTGATCTAGCTTTGCTACATCTACCGGAATTGTAAGGTCAATCTCCTTGAGACCGTAGTAAAGAGCGTTCACCGAAGTATTAGGTAAAACATCACCAGGATTTACCATTATGCCCTCAGCCACAAAAGAAGTAATTATTAAACATGATTCCTCTTGTAGATTAATCTTAATGAGCTGCAACTGAACAACTATTTGTGATGGACGAAAAAGGCTCTGGTGTGGCTCTAAACACTGCAGTGTCAATAGTAGTAAGCACCATTCGGGCAGGAACCTTATCATCAAAATTTAGTATATGAACCTTCTGCTGAAAACTCGAGCAAATCCCAATTTCGTAGGGCGCTACGAAATCACTTGAAGCATGTTGCGCTGTGAAACTGTTAAAAGAGGATTCATGCGCTGCAAAAACACCCTGTCCTTAAGCTAGGCTAAACAATTTTTGGCAATAGAATTTTCAAGGATAACAGTGGCTCCACTTGGGATAGTGTGCACTTGTGGTACACTAAGAACTCACAGGTCCAGTGCCTTATCCACTTATGACAAATAGAAATTTGCTTGACAAGCATGACTGTAGGAGAAAGAAAACTACTTCTACTGAAAAATGCTCAGTTGACCTTGAGCTTATTTGCATTTACCTATACCTACCTACCCTAACAATTTCAACTTCCTTCTGGTCAATCAATATGAAATTTCCAATGTAGCCAATCATTTATCTTATCTGACATTTGAGTCCTTTGGTTGCATCAGAGTTCAGAGCTACAATGATATTGTGATGACCGCTGCCACTGGAATTGTCTCTGATCTTTATAAGTAAACTAAAACACCGGAGTGAAAAATTCTTCCATGTAATCAGCTATAGGATCCCAGAGTACACGATCAGTTTGACTTCTCTTGTAACTTTTTGACTGTGCAAACTGATCTTCAACAACAGCATTCAGTTCCTCAATCGTGAAAGAGAAAGGAAGCAACATTCTTTCTTTGTGTTCTGTCACAGAAAGCTTATGAAAATAATGATCATGATTATGAAAACTATATGCCTGAATTTTGACCTTCTAGACCTTCAATGTCTTTCTCAATGTCCTTAGCAACTTCATCCAAAAATTTCATCTTGTCTTCTGATTTACAGTCAAAGGACTTAAGATACGAGGACAGGGAAAAAGAAAAATTTTGACCTATTTCTTCATTAATATGATCATCATTTCATTGTTTAAAATCTGCAACTGAGGGAGAGTCTGCCACCAACTCTGACCGATCTATCCATTCCTCCAAAAACATGAGCCAAAGATCTTGAAATGACTTAATGGATTTGGCAGGAAAGCATTCAATCCACTGCTTGCATTTCCCTTGAAGTGAATCATAGAATAACCTTATGCAAACATCCTCATTTTTAACTCTAAGAAGCTCAGCAAAATGACAGAAATCTGAGATATGCTTCAGAGTTAAACTTAAATATTTTCCATTAAATTTGGGACCATTTCTTAGAAAATATGCATCCTTGGGAAAACGATTTGGGAAACCATGAATTCCTGAGAAATCTATGCATGCTTACCTTGAACTAAGAATGGCAGCTTCTGGGTCCTTCATAACTCCAGTGGAATCACCATGAATGTATGAACTTTGAATTCTTCAACAATGGAGTCACCAAGGTAGATTTACAGCCTCAAAAATTCCTCTGAGCTCCTGCTACCTTTAGAAGTTCAGCTCTTTGATTTTGGGAATGAATAATCATCAAACTCCCGGCAGACGCACCAAAATGTTATCATAAAATAAGTACTAAGAGCTGCTACTTAATAAGATCTCATGAAACTATTTCAGACCAGGCTTTAGACTAAGGTTTAGCCTCCTTAGTCAAAGAGGGCTCTCTCACATATTTTTGATATGCATTAAAGGGCAAGAAAGATGGCTAACTCTTTAAACAGTATATGAAATTCATGTTGGCTGGAACAACAAAAATAAGGCTTCTCCCATTGGGCTCATGGAGTCATACACTTCTACAGTAAACAAGTAGCTACTCAATCATGGAAACCAAGGCATATAATGTCTCAATGCTCAAAATATTTACCAAGAAGAACCTCAACTCAAAAAACATACACAGGAAGTTTGAGCACTTATGTGAATTCAGAGTGATTGCATGTTTAGTGAACTGTAAAACAAGATGAACAAAACCAAACCACATATATTCTGAGCATGTAAAACACAAGATGAATCTTGGGAAGAAAAAGTATCCTTTCTATTACTGTCAAGACACTTTACATAAACCAAATATGAAAACTCTGTTTTCTTTTGATAAAAATCTCCAACCCTTTTTTACATCAGAGTTTTTCCTATATATAGGAAACAAAACTAAACTACCTTGAGTCTCCTCCTCCAGCATGAGGGGAGCTCGAAAACCTATCATTAATTGCCTTATCTATATTTAAACTAACTTATTAAATACAAAGGTATTGTGCTTTCAATATATAGAGTCCTATTCCTATTCAAACTCTAATTCTATCTCCTCGTGTGCATGATTCCTTCTTGAGCATTTGACACTTGTACTATTTTTGTAGTGGCTGAAATGCATTTGAGAGGCATTCACTGAAAGAGCTGCCTTGGATTCTAACTGTGCTGATGACTCATTATTTGGTGAAGATATATGCTCTGTTTTCACGGTCCCTGCCTTCCATCAGTCTTTATTTCTAGATGAACATGCTTCAAGCTGTTTAATGCCTTTGATGACCATGCATAACACCATATGCCTAATGATCTGGGTGCTTTTTGGACTGGACATGTGTTCGACCCAAAATTTCGGTAACCCTACCAGAACCCTAATATTTCGGTCATAAAGTAGCTTTAGGAAGACTTTAGCAAAAAACCAAAATGTTCTACCTTTTTGCTCCAATGCTTACACATGTCATTCTTTGAATGTTATTGCAGCCTTTTATGATCTCTTTCCTACCCTCGAAGCATTTCCTTTCAAAATTTGCTGACCTCAGCATCAATTTCATTTTTTCTTTAAAAAACAGTCACCTACAGCAGTTTCGTAGCGCGCTACGAAACTGCTGTTCTTTTCCAAAATTACAGTCTTCAATGAATTTATCAATTGCTTTGTGACTGTTACAGCTTCACTTTTGGCTCCAAAATTCCTAATTTGTCTTCCTTTTATATATGCCTCAAAAACCAATGAACTTAAGAAACATAAAACAAAAACTTGGGGCAATACCTGACCTTAAAAATTTTGCAGTTTTTATTTGGCAGCTAACTTGCCTAACTGAGCTTTTAGTTTTGCAAGTTCTTTTTCCATGGCTGCAATTTCTGATACAGTTTTCTCCAAATTAGCCATTTCTTCCTCAGCTGCCTCCCATTGCTCCTTTGAAGATGAGGTTTTAGTTTCTTTGACAATGGGAACTTTTTTCTCCATATCTTTCTTTTTGACCTCCTTTGCTTTTTCTGCTTGAGGTATCTGCTTTTCCATTTCTTTGGCCTGTCCTCTGGTGTATGGTTTTCTTTTGATTTCCTCTGCCTTCTCTACTTTAGGCAGTTGTTTAATTTCCTGTGTTGCAGTTACCTTGACAGCTACTTCATCCTTGTGAATTTGCTCAGCTGTTTTGATTTGCCCCCTGGTGACTGGCCTTCGGGGTTTGACCATAAATTCCTTACCAGACTCTTCAAACCTTAGCCTTTTTGAGGCTTTTGATTTTTTGGTGCTATCAGGTGATGATTGGGTTAGGTCAATAGGCATTGACTCAACCTGCACTGATGTGGCTTGTTCAAAATCAATTGCCTCCAGCAAATCCTTTAGACTAGCCTTTGACATAGGGCTTTCTTCCACTGCTATTGATTTTCCTTTTTCTCTGCTTAGCTGACTTCTGGTTCTGATTCTTGTCACTTGTTCAATTCCACTTGGTCCTGGTGCATCTTTCTGGTGTTTGATTTTCTCCTTTGATGACTTGGGTGTCTCCTTTGCTGATGATTTAGGTGTCTCTTTTATGACCACAGACTTCTCTAATTTCCTTGACTTAGTTTTGGGCTTCTTTTGGTCTTTTACCTCCTTCCTGAGCTCAGCCAAGGTAGGTTCTTCAATTCTTCTTTCTTTTTCCCTATCCGGCAATGGAGTGACACCTATCTTGCTTTGGAAACTGGCCATAAAAATAAAAGAATCCCAATCTCTACCAATTTTTTGCAAACTATCTAACACCAGCAACTTTATTAAACCATGGTGGAACAGGGAAGTTTCACAATCATCTTTCTTTAACTAAAATTTGTCACACATTTTACTAAGGCTTCTAAATAAGTAGAAAGGGATGTCTATTGATGCTTTACCTGTGAAATGTAACAAGAGTTTGAAATGATAAGAATAAACTTTGGTGTACCTTCCCTCACATGTTAGGTATTTCTGGATGCCTGTAAGGAGCAGAGCATAATGTTCTTTTATATAATTCCTTGGCACAGCTTTGGTGAGGTCCTCGTTTACATACTGTTCCTTTAGAAATTCCTTACAGGGAGTCATGTCAAACTTGAAATTCTTGAACCACTCTTGTCCTCCTCTCGGAATTTCAGTGACAACAGAAATGGCTTGTGGGGACACAGGGAACTCTAGCATTGACACCTTAGAATTCAAGCCAGTAAAATTTAATGCAAAAGCTTTCGTTACCTCTGTATGTCCTCCCTTCAACTTTTCGCAAAACCTCCAGCAACCAGCATTTTTAAAAGCTCGTGCTACGCCTTCATCTCTGAGTGTAAGATCAAGCCCCTCTGGCTCAGTTCTTAGGAACCTTCCGGATCGATGTACTCTTTTCTCCATCTTGCTCAGAATATCTTCACACAAAGAACTAATCAGCAACTACAATTCACAAAACAACTTCGGCTTTGGAGTGCAGGCTCGCTTGCAATGATCCCTTTTAAATGAAAACTCGGGCTTCTTTGCGTTTTTTCAAACACTCGTCATACAACAGGCATGTTAACGCACCATGAATAAACATTATGACGCTACCATACCTTATAAGATCTCTTAAAATAATTGTCATGTGTGTGATCCTAAACCTGATGGCGGAATGATAACCTATCATGACCCGGAGAAGACATCAACTGACAAAATGTGGACGGACCTGATGACTCATCTCCCCAGATTTGACATTTCAGGAAAATGCGCTGCAAAAAACCCCGAATCCCCGATTTCGTAGCGCAGACAATTATGAATTGACAAACCGCGCTACGAAATGGCTGGTAAATGATACGCTATGAAAAGGTGGAAAAATGATTGCGCAGCTAAATTAGCCAATCAGATTGCGCTGCGAAACCGCGCAAAATACAAATGACGCAAACAAGACAAGACATGCCTTAAACAATAATGATGGAGGGCATCTAACGGTTTTTTACAAGGACTCACATCAATACCTTTTGAAATTCTAATTTCAAAGTGACACACATAAAAACCTATTGACTTAAACAAATTTTTTATATGAATCTTTGGGCATAGGTGAACTGTGGTTTTAAGTGATAACAAGTTCTAATGAGCAGAACAAGACAAGCACTCGATCGTTTTGTGTAATAATCCCTTAGGTCCAAAAAGATTAAAATCTAGAGGAGAGATAGCACTTCCGATGACTTTAACGAGCCGGAGATGCTAATTGCTCGGTAATATTTTCATATTTTACGAGTCAGTTGAAAAGAGCTTAAAGGAGACTCGTTTTCAAGGAACAAGTGATGATTTCGGGTAGTAGCTGATTCCAGGTAAGGTTTGGAATTTTCCAATCACGTCTGTGTCACAAGGATGGCTACTAGAATCACTCTTCACAGATGTTCCTCGAAAGGGTAAACAATCATATGGAGGTGAATGATCGGCTAAAAACAGAGTGGAGGTGATGATGAGAACACAACCAAGGCTCAAAAGCTGGTGATAAGGAATTCACGATGGTTATTTACTAGTTCATTTTTTAATGAGCTTAAACTCTGGGGGAAACATTTGCTCATGACTTATGTTTATTTTTCAACAAGCTTGAACTATGCGCTAAAACTGCTCGTGATAATGGTCATTGAGACCTTGATTCACCATTAGCATTTTGTTCTTTCAAAGATTGTACTACCTATTCATTTGCTTCATCAAACCGATTAGAAATGAAAACATATGCTTGTTAAATGAGTTAAGAACACTAATATTTTACTCGAATTACATGAATGGTAAATTAAAAGTGACTTTTACCTCTCATTTTACCATTTCATTTGAACTTGGTTTGTTGGAGCTCTGGAGGTGCTTTCCCCCCCGATTTTCACCAGCGGATTTTGGGAGATTCTATGGACAATTCTTGACGCCGTTTGGACCAGGTAGGAGCTAAACTTGTGCTCTTCAATTGCACTCTTGTCTTTTTTTAATTCTGAGCCTGTTTCCTTGCTCTGCTAAGCCTCTGGGGTTTGAACAACTTTCCCTGGAACCATTTCACCCTTCCTTAATCGAAAGGTGCGATGCATACTGGCCTTATCACTGACTAGTTAGTATGCATCGCTCCCAGTACACTTACTCGGGTGCGATGGGTGCAAGGAGGAAACTTTTTGCACAGTTTTCTCATAGATTTTTGCCTGTTTTTTACCAAATGAAGATCCTGACTCTTCTCTTGTTTGTTTTTCAAAGATTCATCGGAGCAAAATGGTTGTTACATGGCGAGAATGCAAGCATGAAGAAGAGGAAACTATTTCTTTACATGATCCGGGCACAGTAGCTGCATTCCAGAACTGTGGCTTGTTGAAGTTTTTCCGTATCTCTAGCATGAGGCAACAAATCAGCTTGTTGAAATATTTCCTCAATTCCTGGGATCCTATCAACTAGGTGTTCCAAATTAGGGGCAAATCGATCCCCTTGACTGTCGTGGACATATATTTTCTGGCCGGTTTATCGAGACATGGTGACCCTCTCTCATTATCGGGCTCCGCCCGTGGGGGTGAGTCTGTGAGGGAGTATATTCGTCGGCACTATAGAGAGGGATCTCAGCCGAGTACGGACGACAAGCTCAATATCCAAGATGTCACTAACCGGCCCTTGCGGACCATTCTATTCACTTTTGCTAGACTAACTGGTAGTTCTGCTCTTCACATAGCTAACATGTCTTACATGCAGTACGCTTTGGAATGCCTTGAACCGAAGGTGTTCAACTGGTGTGATGCAATACTTTCTGTGATGAAAGAACAAATGACCAAGTTGAAAAGCGGAAGATCCAAGAAATTCGGCTTTGGTTCTATTTTGACTGCTTTTGCTTTGGAGAGGATCCCACTGATGCAGTCGCAGTACATCTCACTTGGCCTACCTCCACCGACTGAACCACGGATGCAGAGACGGGTTGACCTCATGTCTGGGCATGCTGGCCAGCCTCAGATTTCCTTTTCTGATACTTTCTTTGAGTTGTTCGATCATCAGGAGATGGTTTATGCCAAGTTTCCATATGCTGGCATGGATTTCTGGGTGATTTGGATTTAGTGCTGCCGACCGGCAAGCAGTGGGGTGCTATGGGTAAGTCTTTTGACCATATCTCTGTTCATTTTTCTTTATAATGTTCTTATGTTTTCGTGACCAAGACTAATCAAAACGCATGTTCTCATGCAGATATTGGACCAGTCTGATTGGTAGTACATCCTAGAGACCCAGCGACCGCTCCAACAAAAGAGGCTGTGGGGAGGGCCATCCTTCGCGACCTTGACATGGTCGAGACTCTTTCAGCACTACAGGACCCGATCGAGCGTCTTATCCTTGGTATCTCAGATGTGAGGATCAACGAGCTACCTTTGCGGTTGCAGCGACATACTACTGGAGTGCCGAGTCGATGGACTAGGCTTTTATGCATGATTGCACAGGAGGTGACTTATTATCACCAGCATCATTAGACTAGGGTTCCCCCTAGCATTTTGAGTTTTGGGTCATTTGATCGATTTTGTCTTGGTTACAGAACATTATGTATAAACTATAAACAGTTATGTATATATTTTTGATTTTCGGAGCTTTATTTTGGTTAAGTTACATGATCCTGCTGCATATATTGATGTGATGCTTCTTTTTATAAATGTCACAAATGTCTATCTAACACATAATTTACCAATGAGTCTATCAATGTGTTTAAACTTTTGGAAATATGTTGATATTGAATGAAATTGAATTGTCTTTCCAAAATCCTGACTCTTAGGAACATGCGATAGATAGCTGGATTCCATACGGAATAGATGCCAGTGAGTTGTAGAATGACGAGTTGTGAGTCTAGCCTGACGACAAGTCGGCATATGCCATGTGTGATGGCATCAAGGAGTAGTTCTATAAATGCATTGTATTCAACGATATTGTCCGTCGACCAACCAATACATACCCCTTTGAAACTTACTAACTCGCTGCTGGGATTGAAAATGGTCCATGCCGCAGAAGACAGGTTCCGCAAACTACGACTTGCTCTGTCGGCATATCCAACGAATGATTCCAATAGGTTAGACATCTGCAGTGAATGCAAAAAGTGGATTACCTAACCAAAATAATTTCTCTTGGCGAAAACAAAAATGTAACAAAAGCATGAGGATTACTACGTGGAATTAAGCATAGTAGCGCTTCAAGTACAACCCGTTGTGAGGTTGCGCCAGTGGAATCCCATCATAGTCCATCAACTTGTAGCCTCCTTTTGCTAATACACGCTTAACAATATAAGGACCCATCCATAAAAATTTTAATTTCCCTACTCCCAACTTATCGGATTCGTGGTCGTAAAGTAAGACCAGGTCACCTTCTGAGAAGACGCGAGGTTTGACATTTTTGTCGAACTATGCTTTGACTCATTTCTTATGAGCTTCATTAGCCGAAGATGCATCACGACAGTTTTCATCCAATTGGATTAGTTCCAAGAAACGAGCGTCTTCTTCTAAGGTTCCGGGGAGAAGGTCGACTGCGAGTTTGAGGGACGAGATTTCACATTGAACAGTTAAGATTACTTCTAGACTGTACACAAGTTGAAAAGGTGTGAACCCGGTTGCATTTCTCACGGATGTCCAGTATGCCCATAAGGCTGAGTACAGGATCAGGTGCCAACTCCATTTATGGACTCCGATCATCCTTTGCAACAAGTGCTTCAGGACTTTGTTGATTGCCTCAACTTGTCCGTTATCTTGTGGATAGTACAGAGTAGAGCTGTCGTGGGATAGTCCTAATTTGGCAGCCAACTCAACCATCATGTGATTGTGAAAATGCAATCCATGATCTGTGACTATGGCCTGTGGACCATCGAATCTGGAGACTACGTGATTAAAAAAGAAAAGGGCAACCATTTTGCCACTGTTGTTCAATGTAGGCATCGCCTCGGCCCATTTGGTAAAATAGTCTACCGCGACTATGATATACCCATTCCCCTCGACCGAGGTGGGGTTACATGTCATAAAATCTATGCCCCATTTGGCCAATGGCCCAATAGCAACCACTGGTTGCAGCGGTGTGGGTCGTTGCCTGGTTTTGCTATCGAAAATTTGGCAAGCATGGCAACTTCTAACTGCGGTTATGAAATATTTGAACATTGTTGGCCAGAAGTATCCTCCTTGCAAAAGCTTTTGCGTCGTAGCATAACCAAATTGATGCCCCCACATGCGCCTGAATGACAATCATTCAGGGATTTTTCGGCCTCCTCATGGGTGAGGCACCTCCGCAGAACTGTATCGATACCGCGACGGTAAAGGGTATCATCGATGATCACGTAGTCTTTCTCTTGGTATCGAATGCGTCGTTGTTCGGAGCGTGAGGTATTAGGCCTATATGTTTGTGTCTGGAGATAGATGATTATATCTCCGTACCATGTATTTCTTGAAGATATCAGAAACAAATTTTCATCCACGATTGCTTCTTCAGATGTTGCATCGTTGGACGACGATGGGAGATCACATAGTAACTCCAAGAATACCAGGGCTTTCTTTGATTTGGATGTTTTGAATTCCAGATCAAACTCTTGTAGAATTTCTATCCATTTTGAATATTTGCCCCCCAGCAACTATCGTGACAATATATAAGTCATGGGGTTGCAATCTGATAAAATGGTAGTTTCTCTGAATAGGACGTAGTGTTGAAATCTCTATATTGCTTGAACAACTGCTAGGGCTAGCTTTTCAACGTAGGAGTATTTCGTTTCCATATCATTGAAATTTCAACTTAAATAATATAGAGGATGTTCAATTCCATTGTCTTCTTGAACTAAAACCATTGCTATAGTCGTATCTGCTGCAGCCAGATACAGGTTAAAGTCTTTTTGATAATCAGGAGCATACATTAATGATGCTTGTATTAGAGATTGCTTTAAAGCATCAAAGGAAGCTTGCGCGACCTGTTCCCAAACGAAGGGTACTTCTTTTTTCAATAGAGGAGTATAACCTTTAGCTAGTTCGGTGTAATTTGGAATGAACCTCCTAAGGAAGTTTGCTTTCCCTTGGAGTTTCTGAATCTGAAGCAAGTTTGAAGGTGGAGGCAAATCGATGATTGCCTGAACCTTGCATGGGTCGAGACGAATCCCATCTTTGGATATCACGAAGCCATGTAAATGAACAAAACTGACGCAGAACACACATTTGTGTGTACTGAGTCGTATCTTGTAGTGTCGGCAACGTAGAAATATCGCTCTCAAATGCCGTGGATGATGGCCTGCTTTCACGAATGAGCTGGAAGATCGTCGAGATATGGTTGAACAATGTCTTTGATGTCATGGAAAGCATAGTTCATAACTCTCTAAAAATTTTCCCCTGCATTCTTCAAACCAAAGGGTAGCTTGCGATATGTGAATGTGCCCCACGGACAAATGAATGCAGTCTTTGACTGGTCTTGTGGGTAGATATTTATTTGATTATACCCAGAAAATCCATCCATAAATGAAAAGATTTTGCATCTGGCGCATTCATCAATTATCTAGTCAATAAAGGGTGTAGGGTAGTTGTCTTTCGGACAAGCTTGATTTACATCCCTGTAATCGATGAACACTCTAATCATTCCTTGTTTTTTCATCACAGGAACAATATTCTATACCCAATCGGTTAGAGGAATAGGGTAAATAAAATTAGCATGGAGGAGTTTTTCAACTTCCGCCTTGATGGCAATGACTTTCTTGGGGTGCACCTTCCGCAGCCGTTGTTGTACCAGTTTGACATTTGGATACATCTTAATTTCATGTTCAACTATGCTCGAGTCAATACCTGGAATTTCATCATATGACCAAGCAAAGACATCTCTAAACTCGCGAAAGAGAGCACTATATATTTCCAGTCCTGAAGAAGAACAAGATTTGCCAACATGAATATTCTCTACAACATTTGTTTTGGTTGAGATATTTATGTCAGTAGTCTCTTCGATATTGGATAGGTTCCCCTCAGAATCCACCGTATTTACAGTATTTGTTAGAAAGTCAAGTACTGAAGGATGGTGTAGGTTGCTGGAATTATCTTCTTTCCAGTTCAGAAGATGGGAACGATGGTGGTAATATTCCCATGGTGCCCCATCAATCATCATCGATTGAATTATTCCTTCGTCTGTAGAGTGTACTTGCGACCAAGGATCTGAAGGGGTACCATATTCCTTAGACCTACCTATCCAAACGCTTGATGAGAATTGATACAGGTTTGTCTCCCATGTTGAAAGCATTGATTGTTATAATATTTCCAGTGGGGTTAGAGACAATACCTGTAGATGATCCATTTTAACATCATTTTCTGACATCCTTTGAACGGAAGATATGATATTGTAGGTTCCTACGTTAGCCACTTCCCCCAAATTGGTTGGAGGCGATAGGGTAAAAGTTCCCATTAATGTGGGGTATTTTAGTAGGCCTACTCCGATATTGTGAAGTGTGCTAGGGCTTCCATGGATCATCGGAATGCTTCCCGTAACTTGCGAACTGTTGAGGAGAAAAGTTTGTTGGTCGATTATTGTAATTCCTCCTTGGGAAGGAAATGCAATTTTCCTAAAGTAGGTCGACACAACGGCTACCATGGCATATATCCAAGGTCTTCCCAGTAGGATTTTGTAATCAAGGTTTCTATCGATGACTTCAACATCAATTTCTACTATTTTGCCCCCCAGTTTGATTTTCAAGTTACTTAATATTCCATATGGAGTGTATGTTCGTCAATCAAATTATTTTAATGTCGTCGATGATCGTGACAAGGATGGAGACCCTAGAGTTTTGCAGCAACTCATCGACATAACACATGTGGATGCCCCCTCTATTGCGGGAAATTCTCCCCTAAGGTTCTTGGGTGAAACCTTAGCAGACGGAAGATTATCTAAGTTAAGAAACACACACACATACAACCGGTTATGCTATCGATAACTACCTCTAGGGTGAGAGGGGCATACCTGATGTCCTACGTTTGGGTAGTTACTCAAGGGTGCAAACCCTTCTTCACGTCCCTTCCGCTCCTTGGTCCTGTAAAAACCACAATTCCAC
>APFE031112856.1:0-16087 GCA_000404065.3 Pinus taeda
CTTATGCTGTTTTCAAAGCGATCAAATACTTCAGACCTTTTCTACTCAAAACTCACACCAAAATTATAGTACCGTTTCCAGCAGTAAGAAATCGTCTGGTACAAAAGGCTGTGGGTGAGAAGAGGGCCAATTGGGTAACTGCCTTACAAGAATATGACATAGAAATTAAACCAGCAAACATTGTAAGAGGTCAAGGCTTTTGCAAAATGCTGGCTGGAGCGTCGCAAATTTCTAAAATCGCATCTATAGAGGTACAAGTGTGCGAGGTAAGCCTAAACGATGAGCAGTCATTATATGCTGATATTATTTATTATCATCAAAGTGGATATGCTCCTTCATACCTCGATTACACTAAGAAAAGAGCTCTAAGATTAAAAGCCAAATAATATCAGCTAATAAATGATATTCTTTTTAGAATGAATTACGATTATGTTCTCCTTAGATGTTTTGAGAAATCTGAAGCCGATAAAGTCTTGCAGGAACTCCACGACGGGCCAGCAGGCGGACACTACGTTGGAGATGCTACTGCACATAAAATCTTGCACGCAGGATATTACTGGCCCACATTATTTAAAGACTCGCATAGTTATGTGAGGAAATGTCAAGTCTGCCAAACTACTGCTAGAAGACAGAATAAGCCATCCTTACCACTACAACCAATTAACATTGACCGACCTTTCAGTCAGTGGGGATTGGACATAATAGGTGAGATCGTCCCTCACTCTTCCAAGCAACATAGATATATCCTTACAGCAACAGATTATTTTACTAAGTGGGTAGAAGCAGTTCCACTCAAGACGGCTAATGCTGAAAATATCATTGAGTTCATAGATCAATCTATAATCACCAGGTTTGGATTACCTTCCACTTTAATGTTCAATAATGCATCATACTTTTCTAGAAATGCAATGACTGAATTTGCACTTAAAAGAGGATTCAAACTTAAATATTCGGCCAATTATTATCCACAAGGCAATGGATTAGTCGAGTCTACAAACAAAAACCTGATCAGGATTATCAAAAGAACAGTAGACCAAAATCAGAAAAATTGGCATAAATCCTTAATATATGCTTTATGGGTAGACTGAATAATGAAAAAAGCTTCCATCGGCACTTCTCCCTTTAATTTAGTTTATGGGAGAGAAGTTGTTCTTCCGACTCATTTAGCAATTCCTTCTTTGTCTCTAGTTCAATACATTGATGAAGTACCAACTTCCTCATTACACTTAAGGCAAATGGAAATAATCAAATTGGAAGAACAGCGAGAACAAGATAAGAAAACGCATGCTCATCATCAGGCACTAGTAAAATCCTCTTTTGATTCGAATATAATGACCAGAAAAGAATTTCAGGTGGGAGATTTAGTTTTAAAATGGGACAAGGCACACAAAGAAAAGGGTAAACATACAAAATTTCAAAGAATGTGGCTTGGTCCTTTTCAAATTGTAGAAGTCGTAGGTCCATCGACATTTGTGTTAAAGGATTTAGCAGGTAAAAGAGACTCTTTGCCTGTCAATGGACAAATTCTTAAGAAATATTTTCCATAGAAGATTATTCTTCTATTTCATAGAGTAATAGCTTTTCTCTTTTTCAGAATAAAACCAGTTGTGAATGGTTACATTAGGCATTTACGAAAAATATACCGACTCTCTTTCAGATTTTGATTTTTCACTTGTATAAATAACAAATCTTTTGGAAAATTGATCTTTATTATTGAAAGATACAGTTAAAGACTCTAACCTAGATATGATACTAGTTTCAACTTCATAAAATTTTGATGAAAATAAACCTTTAGTGAAGAAATTGTTTTATATCAGCGCAATGAAAGGTATCAATAACAAAATAAAGATTCTCTGTAGAACAGTTACTTCCAAAAACTCTATCATTGCCGTTCAGAGCTATCTAAAGAAGACAATGACTTCCTCCCTGCTAAGGAAATCACAACTTTCAGAGGAACAATCCAAGGATACACTTTATCTTAAAGAATGAGAGGTCTCATCACGAGCCGGCTTATCATAATCACAGATATTATAACCTGCTGACTTTGCCAAATACTGCATATCATAACAGGGCAATGACTCAATATTGTTACAATCAAGAGGCAAGGGGTCTCATCACGAGCTAGCTTGTTCAGCAAAGTTATAAATCAAGTGAATTACTGTGTCATAAATTGGCCACCAAACCAAGACATTGTTCTTTAAGAATAAAAACAAAATCAAAGCAATAAGTGTAAATATGGATTCTTCTTTGAGAATTGTAGATTTCTTTAAGTAGGATAAAGGATCATTGCTGGGTAAAAGGTAACCCTGTCAAGGCTATGAACGCTTGCTGGCAGCAGAGGCTCTACCTACGACAAATGAGTATATTTTAAAACTAGTTTACAGAGAAGACTTTGTTTTATCTTTACAGACCAAGTAATCACTGATGTAAATGCAAGGACTAACTTGAGGCAGCAAATAATCAAAGTTGAAAATAGATGAAGCAAAATGTCATTGATAGGTTAGAGCATAATATACTTTATCTTTCCATAAAAAAATTGTTGTTTTGGAAGCTGAAAAGGTTTAATAGAAACATAGAGATAACTGGTTCTTCCAAGTGAATCGCCAATTGTTGTGGCCACCAACAACCCCCCTCCTTATGAAGTATTATTGCTAATACTAAATAAGTGGGGACCCTAAAAAAAATTAGTTAGTGTTACATTTTCTTTTTAGATGAAACCTACAACATCATGGACTTAGGAAAATACCTTGAAAAAATATAGAAAACCTAAGTTTCATAATGAAGAAAATTAAATTTACTCCTAAAAGGATATCGCATCGCTCCAAGGATGATAGGATACACCTTCTAAAGAATTAAAACGATAAAAGGTGATATTGCGACGCGAAACTTCATCGCATCGCATATACTGAAGACGCACTCACATTGAAAAACTTTAGAACATCGCCGATATGTGATATCACATATCGCACATTGCAAATATCACAAGAATTACACAAGAATTATAACAATCTGCAATATTGCGATATTGTGATATTGCGATACCGCAATACTGCGACACCTCAAAGTTGCGATACTACGATCTACAATAAAAACAGCACGATAACATTGCGACATAGCGATATTGCGATCTGCGACATTGCAAAGCAAAAACACGGGACCCTTCCATTGCAGTTGGTTCTAGCTCATTGATCGAGAAAACTTTTTAGCCAAGAGTTGGACATGTATTTTAATGCGAATTAATGGGTTATCACCAGTTGTTAATGAAGTAGTGCGTTGTGTTTTTTTGAAGAAATAACTCACGTAAGGTGGCATGTATTGTATATCTTTGACATTTAAAAGTTTTCCTATCATTAGTCCTTTATCATTACTTCTACCTCAATGTAAACTGCAGGAAAGAAGGATGAAGCGTTATACAGGGCATTATGCAGAAAACAACAAAGAAGGCAACGCTCCAATGTACATTTTGGAAGGCATACTTAATCCACTCAAGGAAGAAAAAGAGCCGCAGAACTCTTCGGAGACATCTATCACAGAATTCTCATGTTTAGTCATGGTTGAATGGATACTGAAAGACGTTGATACCAGAAACAAACAGTTTAATTCTCAAGGTCAAGAGCTCACGGAACCACTATTTTTACAAATTTTTGGCTTTATACCGAATGAGAGAAAAAGGAACAAGAGGCAAAAACCACATCAGGGAAGCCCAGATCAAGAAATAGAGGCAGTTTCTGATGCGTGATTAGCGCTAATCGCGCATCGCTAAGAAAAATTGTTCGAAAAGGAAGGTCCCTAGTTGCTCAGTCACCTGCGAGCCCCGAAAACTTTAAGAAATTAGCGATAGGAGCAAACTGGAAACAGAAGACTGAAGGAAAAGCAGAAGCAGTCCAAGGGTTAACCAAGTTGAAAAGGGATTTTTACCAAGCATACATGGTATGCTACATATTCAATGGATGATTCTCAAGCGCATCATCAATTTTATTGAGAAAATAATGCCAACTCTTGCCGTTTCTATTTTCTTAACTCAACCAAAGGCAGAAGACAGTCAGCTAACTCTACTCAGAAAAATATTGAATGCTTGTGACATTAAGGAGTAGATTTAGAAATAGTTAGTAGATTTAATTTTAGAATAGTTTTTCTTAGAAAGAGGACGGTCATTTAAACTGAATCCTCAATTTCTGTAAATAAGTTATTTAGTTAGTAGTATTTAAACCCTTCTCATTCATTTAGATAAGGGTCCAGAAATTTATCAAAAACTTGTCCTCAGAACATGCACTTTTGCACCCTGAGAGGAGGTTTTGGTGAATGAATGGAATAGGGTTTATTTGATATTTTCATTTGATATCTGCTACTGATGTTGCACTTTTGTACTCTTACTAGATGTTGAATCAAGGAGAGATAAATCAATCATTGCTTGAAGCTCATGAGTAGGACTAGTTATAAATGGTACTTTTATCTCTTAACCATTTCTGCTTATGCGTTAAAGTGATATTTAGTTTCAGTTATTTATATGTTACGGCATGAATGTCTGAGTTATCATTTGGCACTTTTATACGATGATAACTATTTGTTTATGTTTAGTGTATGAATAGCTCATTTATGTGATAAGTTGTAACAACTGTTTCGTCTAACTTCTTATACGAAGTAGCTCATTTTTATCAAATTCCTTTCTTATGATAGCTGAATGATCTTTATTACCAGTTATTGTATGAAATATTTTTAGATCGCATAGAAGAAAGATCACACCCCGGGTTAGCATAAATTTCAATGTTTTTCTGTTTATTAGAATACAATAGCATAGCATTAGATTAGATAGAAGTATTCCAGTCTGAATAGAAACACCCTTCTTTCTCACACACACACACACACTGAATCGGGAAACTGGTCCCAGATCCCAGTCAGACCCGCTATACCAAACGGATAAGGAGCTACCAACCAAGGTTCGGACCGAGCGGGTATCCCCCTTATTGTCGACCCAATTTTCGAGGCCTTCAACAAGACCCAATGGCCCCAGGACACTGTGCACGATGGCAGCATCACTGGATACAGGCACGGGATAAGTAGCCACGTAGTTGACCTGCAGTGGGGAAGATACAACTGGTGGATAAAAGCCAGGAGGGGATGACAACTGCACAGGAGGCACCGGGGGACTAAAGAATGATAATTGATCTATAGTCACGATCCTTCCGTCGTGTGGAAAGAAAACCACATGGAAAAGTGAAGAGACAAGGGCCCCCATGGCATAAACATAGTCACGGTCAAGGAGAAGACTGAAATCTAAAGCACCTTGGATAACCAGTACGTCTATATAGATAGTTTTGCCTCCCAAAGTAATAGGGAACTTTGGAAGGATCCCTAATGGTTGACTGGTTCCTCCGTCAAACACTAACAGATTCTGTGTGACCGGCACAAGCTGTGGGGAGCCCAAAGCTTGCCAAGTAGTGGAAGGGATAAGACTGATAGATGCACCCTCATCCAAGACAGTGCCAGGTACTGCCTTATCATAGGCATGTACTGTAATCTGGAAAGGCACATGGGATGGAAGGTGGAAGGTGGTCAAATGACTCCAGTCAAAGGAAACGACTGAACTACTTGGTGGGGGAATCGTATGATTCCCCCCCTGCTTTATAGGAACCGAAGAAAGACTCTCGGGATTAGCTGGGATAGGAGGGTCATTTTGAGAGTCAGGAGAATCTGACGAGATGAGAAGAACATGAGCATGACACTCCTCTGAGACATAGTGATCGATGGATGGTGAACCCGAGTCGACACTCTTTCCGACCAATGGTTGGTATGGAATAGGCTTAGTACATCCAGGTTCAAAAAGAGGAGCCTGAACAAGAGGAGAATCTAAGTCAATATCTTTGTCGACAGGGAGATGATCTGGAGAGAGCCTCTGAAAACGAATGGGAAGTTGGGGTCAAGAAGCTGTAAGACTTTCCAAGACAGTGGAAGATTTATCCATGAGCGGACAAAGGTGAAGGGGATGGTTGCCTCCACAGAGTCTACAAGGGAATCGAATCTTCCCTTTCTTCTTACCATTACCAGTTGATAGGGTAGCATCTCCATGAGTTTTAGAGGATGATGAGGGGCAGGCTGGATCGTGAGACCATACTTCTAAGATCCTAGGAATGCTAAGACAATCACGAAGAAGATGGTCTCCCTTGCACAATTTACAAGGAAACTTAACCTTCCCTTGAGGAGCAGAAGGAGTTCCAACCTGAGCTGTACTCGAGGCAGTAGCTGCACTTTTAGCCTCTCGCTTATGAGACTTCTTCTTCTTCATCTTCTTCTTCTTCTTCTTAGCCACCTGGTTACTTGAATCCAGACTTTCACCAGGCGAAGTAGAAGATGAGGACGTAGAAACAGGCAAACAAGGGGAGAGGTCCACCTTGGAATCAACATGATGTTGTTCGGGTGGAGGAACTGATTGACCAGTAGTTGAGACATTAGAGACCACAGAGGTTGAGAACAACCAAACAGGCAAGCCAACAGTTAACCTAGGAAGGGACAACGTTGCCATGTAAGGAGCACCAGCATTCCCAAAAGGAGGAAAATGACCAGGATTCCCATCAGAGGGGACTCCTGGGTTGGTGAAATCTGGAAACATTGCCATCAAAAACTGAAAATCGGACATGGGGCTGAAAAAAATTCAAAACACACAATTAAATGGCTAACAATCAGAATGTAACAGGGCATGTGATCACGGGTGATTTAATTTTTACCACATTGAAATTAATAAACTTCATCGTTTCATGTTTTAAGAGTCAAGAAACAGATTAAAGGTGACTCTATCAACTTCAGATTTGAAACAAGCGTGAAAGGACAAGCGCTTGGTGATCCTTTCAAATTTAGGGAGTCAGAAAAGATCAAATGATTGCTCAGGGATACTAGGCAAAGAGGGTGTACCAAATAACTGTGAACTGCAATATACACCTTGGTTTTAGAAATTAAAGAGAAATCAACCAAGGACTTTTTGTACGTGCAGGCAATCTCCCTGAATGCTGTATTCGGTGTATCATGGGTATAGGGAAGCAGAATCGGCTTCCTATGGATAAAGGATGATAACCTAGTGGGGTCTCCCCATATACTCGATGGTACGTGGGAGCACAATTTCGTACTAGACCACTATTGAGTCATAGAAGGAGGAATCACCCAACCTTGAGTGGAAACAAAAGTGACTAGGATTAACGACGTTGGAGCACATCTCTAGCCTAGACCTCTAAATAGTGTGTGTTATGTTCCAATGTGTTGTTAGATTCATTCAGTTCATTTTAAATTTGATCTTGGGTTATGTTTTAGCTTTCAGGCCTTACCGTATGTAATGTCTCAAAATTTCCTAAATGCAAGCTATATGCCACAATATATCATTTTATTCGATGAATGCTAACTATAAGAGAGTTGAGAGCTTTCACACAAACAAAATGATCATAAAACAACCAGTGATATCTCTAGTGCAGCTAATGTAAATCAAAAAGCTTTTCTTCAAAGTCACTAATCACTAATAACAACGAAAAGCTATAATTAACATTAACTAATGAAAAGCAAAAGAGATTTTTTTTTTTAATGTTAAGGGCAAGATGCACTACACAAACTTTGAGAAATGATAGTAAAAGAGAAAAAACAAGAAAATTTCACTCAATGCATGCACAATCAGATCCCTAAATTGACAAATCAGTCCTTCAAAACTGAGAAAAATCCCAAAGACACAAATGAGCCGTGTAATCTAGGCCCAAAGCGAAACAAGGCAGAGTTCAAGTGAAAAAGAGGTAGGTCACTCAAACAGCGCAATGAAATGATTAAAAACCACTAAAAGAGTGCAAGGGAGCAATTATAAAGTCGACTAGACCAATAAAAGACCAAAAATTCCTAAGGAAGGCTCGACACACAAAGCCACTAGATGCCCTAGGGCTAAAAATGTGAAATCGATAGAAAATGGCAAACAACCAAAGGATGAAGGTTAACACCAGTCAAATAGGACTCCAACACACTTAAGTAGTCGAGAAAAAGTATCCAAAAACAAATACCAAGCTCAGAAGGCTTAAAATCAAGCAAACTTTAGCAGTTCCCAGGCCTGGCGCGACTGTCAGGCTGAAACTAGCACCTTTTAAGGATTGGCACAAGTGGTATATTGACAACTAGTGCCAATTGGCACGACTGTTACACAAAATAGCGCGTCAATCAATTTTTTTGTGCCAAAATGAAAAATAAGCAATCCAAACCCAGATCAATCAATAACCAGGTAAACAAAGAAGTAAAAACAATAAAAGAACCCAGCCCAAAAGGCTGACCAAGCAAGAAAAAAATCAAGAAACAACCGAAAAGGCAAGACAAGATCCCCAGCGGAGTCACTAAATTTTTGAGGAGGTAAATCCCCTCTGCAGACAGAGGTGATCCCTACTAGCCCAGACTGGGTCTAGCAACAAGCATCAAACACTATAGCGCAAGTTCCTAATTGCAAATAAACAGGCCGGTGATAAAGGCCTACCTGGATTCCAACGCTATTATTTGTAGGAGAGGTGGTGCTCCCGTTCCTTTGCTCCGGCAGATCACAATCCTCACAATCTCCATGAATGGACACCTGCACATACAAGAAACGACACAAACACAAGCATAAAATCCAGCATATGCAACTATATGTTAGTCAGAAAGGACATAACTCATCATCATCATAAGTAATAATAAGAGTGGAACCATAACCAATAGTCGTTCATTAATAATTAATCAAAGGGGAATACAACCAAAGTTCTAATGTTGGATTCTCCTTTGGCGAGTAGTTAGCAGCACATGTCTTGCAAAGCCTGTCAGGAATAAGTACAAGCCTCTCTCTTTGGTTCTTGGACAATAATCTCCTTGCTTGGATTTGGCCTTATGGGAATCAAGAAGGCTCTTGCAGCATGAAGCTCTTGGAAATTTTGGAATTATGAATCTCTGGAACTCTGGAACTAGCTTGCAAAGGAAAATGGGCAAGCTTTTATAAATGGAGGAACGGGAGTTGGGATCATAGCCAATAATCATGGGATTGGCCATATCATCAAGGAAGCTTCCATGAGAGGTGGAAAACCACTTCCTCTCTATGGAAATCCATAGCCAAACCACCCAACTCAAGATAGATAGCAGTCCAGGAATTTGTTAGGACGACACTTCCACCGTTTATTTGTTAAAAAACACCTCTGATTATGTTTGTCGCGGGTGCGACTCTATGACAGAGTGCCAATTGGCTCGCCCTCTTTGGAGGATTTGCCCCCTTGGCGCAAGGGTTGTACTGTGGAACCACGCCAATGAAAAAGAGCTATTGTTTGGGTTTTTTAGCAGGAGATGTCTTCAGGGAAAATAAAGCTCATGTTTAGATGCAAGTGTTTGTAGGCCATGTCACTTCTCATAGGTCCCGGAATGAGCCCTCGAAGATGCGAGAGACAGGTAGCAGGGACGGTGACAAATTACTGTGTAACAGATGCCCCCTAAAGCATGAGGCCCGAGAGAGAGAGGGGTGAAATGCTTTACGAGAACATGTCCAACCAAAAAAAGTGCTACCAGAAAACCAGCATGGAGAAGTACAACTGATATCTCAAATACATGATATATGTGGTATGGGCACAGCCATTCATAGCAGAGTACACAATAATCTAGATCCAAGGTATGGGCGTAGCCATCCAGTGAGGATCGACAAATAGACTCAGACATGGTCACAACCATCCAGTGAATGAGTCATGTAATAATCATAATAATCCACAAAATCGCATCCTGGATCCCAACAGACAAAATCCAGGGTCTTGCGCTCCATCTTGATCCGAACAAAGTACAAGTTCAAGCATGCGAATATAGGAGCCGAAGTCGAACATGCAGGAACATCATTTGATTACCAATGAATGATGAAAGTTGTTAACAGACGTGAGAGGTACCACCAATAATGACAATGGCCCTTATGGTACTACAGGTATAATCTACGGCGTGTGAATCAGTGAGCTGACGTCGAACACCCGTAGAATCATTCGATCGGAGGCCGATGATGAAAACCTCGCGTTGAATGTGAAGAACCTGCCATTGAGGCATGCAGGCTCCAAGGCACCAGAAGGGAGTCTCTAGATCAGCTTCCTGGATAATGAGCTGAAGTCGACAGGAAGTGACCTTGATCGAAGGTGGGCCATAGTGTTTCCCACATCATCGACACGAGACAGAGGAAGATAATGTTTTTGTGAATCAGGATTATATGAGTTATCAGAGGGAGGTTGATATTTCATAGAGGTCAAATTCTCTTGAACATATCGGTGGCACGACAGTGGACTTGGCAGTATTTGACATCAATAGATCAGAGGTCATGGTGACAAGGCAAAGAGAAGATGAGAGGTCAAACAGGATCACCCAAACCCATGGAGGCAAGTGAAAACCGAGATGAGATGTCCCCACCCAGACACGAATGCAGACAAGTGTCATGTTTAAGAGCGACATACTGTTGACATGACAATGATTCTAGTTCTATTTTCCCCGCCATTTCTAGTGAGTACCCCGATTATTTTTATTAACAAGATTGACGGGGGTAGCATATGCTTGTAAAACGTCATTTCGATGGAATCCAATGTCATTAAGTTTTAATGAGTCTGACAAAGGAAGAACTTGGCATCTTTTCATGTTTAGAGAGTTTGAAAAGATAGTAGAAAAGTAAACTCCAGGGGTGTCCTTTTTCGTAAAGTTGTGTCTCTCGAGCCCAAAAAAGCATAAAACAATGCTCGAAAGAACCGCTTGACCATTACGATCGAGGAGTACTTTTCATGATTAGTGACTTCAACCTGAAAAAGTAAAAATGCGACCGAAATCACGTCGTTTCATAACCGTTAACGAGCCTAAAACGACAAGGGCCCGACGATCTTTTTGTCTTTACACGGTCGGAAAAGAGCTTAAAGGCAACCACCTCTTGTTTACGTTTAACGAGTCAAGAGGAATAAGGAAATCTTTTCATATTTAGAGAGTCAGAAAAGAGCTAAAAGATGACTCCAAAATGACTTTTTCGTGTATTTACCGAGTCCGAAAAAGTATAAATATAACTCATTTCACTGTTTAAGCCGCATAAAAAACCTGTTGTTGCACAAAAAGCAAGCGTAAAACCCATTTTTGAAAAAAAATATATTAAAATATTCGAAAAAATAACTTTTAAAACCTATTTTGAGTTGAAAAAGCTATAAATATGTCAAATGGTAAAAACAAAATTACTTTTTACTTTTTACCTCACTGGAGAGCAGCAGTGGTCCATTTGGTGTGCGAACTTCGGACGGCGATTGTGACAGATCTGTGCTACCATTCAGGGCTCTGTCAGTTCCAGGTAAGAGGGGCTTCCTAATAATGCATTTCAATCCATTTTTTGGCAGTTTCCTTTTGCTCATTCGATTTCTGTAGAAGGATTTAAAAAATTTAGGGCCACGCCCATTGGCGTGGGTATCGGGCATGGACCCACGCCAATGTGCTTTTATATGCTAAAGGCCCGCGCCAACGGCGGAAACGAATTTTTTCCTTAAATTTCATATTTGCAAATGATTTTAATGCATTTTTGAGCCTACCAGAGATCTAATCAAGGGTTTTTTGACCATATGGATGTAGGCAACCAAGCAAAATGGTAATTGAATGGAAAGAGAGGGAGCACAAGAGAGAGGACGAATTGGCCATGGAAGATGAAGTTTGCATGGATGCCCTCAGGAATTGAGGGTTGAAAAAATTCTTCCTGCCACCTTACTTACGAGCTCAACCTGAGCTCTGACAATACTTGATCAGCCTTTAGGGCGAGAACGAACAAGTGTTCAGACTGCGAGATCAAGTATTAGAATTGGATGTTTCTGACATCTACTTTATCACTGGATTGTCACGCAGAGGTCCGGTGCCCATACTGACATGGAGCAGACCATCTGGCGAGAAGATGGGCTAGGTGATGGCACGAGTGTGCCTAGGGGCACAATTCGGATCCGGGAGTGCAAAGGTATATATTGCCACCATTCGGGATCTAACACTCAAGGTGGTGCTATTTATCATCACACGGGCTGCGGGGGCACAGGCACCACACGAGGCGACAAAAAATAAGCTCTTATTGGCCTCAGAGTGTATGAATCCCACTATATTTGATTGGGCCATAGCAGTGACAACAAATATGAAAAGACAGCTTACGAAATGTAAGCGAGGCTAAAACAGTTTGGCTACGGTTCTATCTTGGTATCGTTCATTCTGGAACGATTACCAATCTTCCAAGGCCAAGGAGCCATAGTAGTTGATCCAATGCCACAAGAGCCGAGAATGGCTCGTTGGGTAGCATTAACACCCAGAGGAGGAGGGGACCAAAATATGTCCTGGAGGCCGGAGTTTTTTGGGTGGCTATGTTGTCAGCTGATCGTAGTCGAAGATTGGCCATATGCAGGGACCGATTTCACTGTCGATCCAGATCTCCCACTGCCGGAGGGAGATGAGTGGGATGAAGAGCTAGGTATGATCTCTTTCTGATTTTATGTTTCATGATTTTTTTTTTTAATACATGTTCGTTCTAACAACAGTTATATGTGTATGCAGATGTTGGCCCAGAGAGACCAGCTAGCATGTCTCCCATTTCGCGGAGAACTCAGCCTGTAGCTGACCCTCCAGAAGAGGGTGTCGAGGGAGGATAGCTGATCCAGAACCTCGAGGGGATCGTGCAGGGGATTCCATACTATGCCCAACTAGAAGATGTCCCACCGGCATACTAGAGACATACAGTGGGAGTGCCTAGTTGCATCCACTGTCTTCTGCAATGCCTAGTGCGTGCGGTGACATGTTATCATGAGCACCATAGGGATTAGATACCTAGGGTTTATTTTCATCCATATTTTTTTTGAGAGACATGTAGTCTCTGGATGTATTAAGACGAACATGTATATTTTTTATCTATGTGATGCACGTTGTGCAAACATTTCGCCACGCACACACACACACACACACACACACACACACATATATATATATACATATGCCTATTTTGGATGGATCTTTTACATGTGATGATGTTTTTATATGCCATGCAGATGTCTAACACAAATGTAATCTAATGTGTCAGTTGCATAACAAGCGACCCAATGCGAAATGTATTTAATCACATATTTTATTTTTACGCAAGCTTAAAAGCACACATGACAGCACATAGGAGAACTATGCTTGGAAATGAAATTTATTTTTTATGCAAGCTTAAAAGCACACACATGCAAACTATGCTTGAAAACAAGGGAAACGGGCATGCCCCCCAGCATGATGTCTCAATTCGAGGTACATTTTCCTTTGCAAGCTAGTTCCAGAGTTCCAGAGATTCATAATTCCAAAATTTCCAAGAGCTTCATGCTGAAAGAGCCTTCTTGATTCCCATAAGGCCAAATCCAAGCAAGGAGATTATTTTCCAAGAACCAAAGAGAGAGGCTTGTACTTATTCTCGATAGGCTTTGCAAGACATGTGTTGTTGGCTACCCGCTAATGAAAAAGAGCTATTTTTGGGGTTTTTCAGCAGGAGATGTCTTCAGGGCAAATAAAGCTCATGTTCGGGGGAATGCAATGCAAGTGTTTGTAGGCCATGTCACTTCTCCTAGGTCCCAGAATGAGTCCTCCAAGATGCGAGAGAGGGGTAGCAGGGATGGTGACAAATTGTTGTGTAACACCAGCAGTACAAGTTGTTCAAAGATTTCATCATTACATTTTACTATGTAACACCACCGTCATTTCTGACTGTAACCCTATGCAATACATTTTAACTAAACAATTGCTAGGGGGCAAGTATTCCAAATGGATTGTCATCCTGCAGGAATTTGGCTTGGAATTTGAAAAGGCCAAGTCAAAGAAGTCTTTGGCTTTTGCGGAATTGATGTGTGACTTCTCTCGCGCTGATACCGAACATGTGGCGGAAGAACCCATTGTGGATGAATCCTTGTTCCTTATCAGCACTGTTGATCCATGGTATGGAGATATCATTGTCTATCTCTAGACACAATATTTTCGGCCTACATCTCACTATCTCAACGCCAGAAAATATATTTCCAATCTTAACCTTACACTATTATTGGAGATACTCTTTATCGTCGTGGGGTGGATTCTATTTTTCGACGTTGTCTAACTCATGAAGAAGCTGAAAAGGTTCTTAATGACTGCCACTCTGGAGCATGTGACGGTCATATGTCTGGGTATGCCACAACCCAAAAGATCTTGCATGCTGGCTATTTCTAGCCGTCCTTATTCAAAGATTGTATCGATGTAGTCCAGAAATGCCACAATTGCCAAATTTTTTATCGTAAGCTGCGTGCTCCACCTGCTCCTCTCCACCCTATAATTGTTATCGATCCATTCGCCAAATGGGGTATCGATTTTATTACATGTAACCCTCACTCGGCCAGGGGGCATGCATATATCATCCTTGCGGTAGATTATTTTACCAAGTGGGCCAAGGCGATGCCTACATTTTCGGCAGATGGAAAAACTGCTGCGATTTTCATTTTCAATCACATAATTACTAGGTTTGGTGTTCCTCAAGCGATTATCACTGACCATGGGAGTCATTTTCGCAACATCATGATGACTGAACTTACAGATCAGCTTGGCCTGTGTCACAATACTTCCACTCTATATTACCCACAGGAAAATGGTCTGGTTGAAGCAATCAACAAAGTTCTAGTCACTACGATCCAATGAATCATTGGGATTCATAGGTTGAATTGGCATAACATGTTATTTTCAGCGCTTTGGGTATACCGAACCTCATTCAAAACATCAACAGGTTTTACTCCTTTTCAACTGGTTTAGGGTTTAGAGGCAGTACTACCCATTGAATGCGAAATCCCGTTATTACAAATTGTCGTACAATTATTACCAGCCACTTCCAAAGAGGAAAAATGTTTATTATACTTAGCTCAATTAGATGAGAATCAACGTGATGCTGCATTAGCTATCAAAACTCATGCCAAAAGAATTAAATCTCAGTATGATCGGAATGTTACACCCCACAATTTTTCGGAAGGAGACCTAGTCTTACTTTACAATCAAGCAAATGATAAGCTAGGGGCTGGCAAATTTGTACCCATGTGGCATGGTCCGTATATTGTTAAGTGAAAGCTGGCAAAAGGGGCCTATGAATTAGAAGATTTTGATGGTGTCTCTCTAGGTAAACCTAGGAATGGGCTTTATCTAAAGCGATATTATGCTTAAAAGTTTAGTGTGGAGATTTTTAGACTAGTTTCTTTCTAAGTTTGGTGTGTTTTTAGATTAGAAATGTGTACTTTACTTTAGAGAGTGTTTTTCATCAATATTCTTGGTTATCTTGATTTTACTCTTGATATTGCAGATGTCGATGCCTCTCCAAACATACATCGGTTTTGCTAATGGTGCTTGTCATGCGGAAAGAGTTAATCTTACGGAAAAAACCAACCTCCCTAGAAGCCTAAGAATTTCTAGTGACAAACAAGACAATTGAGAGCAATCCTTCTCTAAATATGCATTTACCATACAAGAAATCAAGTGTTTTAGATCCTACCTGTAGTCCAATGCTGTTGTAGTAGTCTAGCCTCGTCGATCCGGATGAGCTCCTCCTTCACTTCGAAACCTGCATTCAGTAACAATCAAACGATTACATAGCACCTGGATATCTCATAAAATAAAACATATTCAACATACAGACCAAGGAGTATATGAAAGAACTCATTAATAACAAATTGTTGAGAAGAATGGACTTATTTGTATTAATAAGAAACAAAAGAAACCATTACAACCTGAGCCTTGGTGTTGTGTAAGTTCCTCCCAGGGTCCAGCAAGAGTTTTCCTTTACTTTGACAAGCTCACCCACTTCCAAATGAAACAAGAAAGGATGGTAATCTCTCCTCACAAGCTTACAATGGAAGTCCTAATTCCAGTAGCATCTACCCGTTGGAATGTTCATCTTTCAACCTCCCCTCCCTTGGCCCAATGCTTGTATTTATAGTGTTCTAGAGGAAGTTATTCAGTTCCAACATCAATGGGATACTCCCTCGTTTGGATGGTGTCATGCGGAAAGAGTTATATTTGCGGACAAATCTAACCTCCCTAGGAGTCTAAGACTCTCTAGTGACAA
>APFE031112868.1:0-43647 GCA_000404065.3 Pinus taeda
CCAAATGTAGGTTTTAACCCCGTACAGAAATTACCTGCATACGAATTCTAAATCACAAGAAAATAAAAAATGCGAGAGCATAACCCATAAAACACATATACACAGAGATCTCCCACTGGATCTCAAAACCGAGACTACCAGCTTGATTTTTCATTATATTCCTTTCAATGTTACAATACATATTTATACATGCCGAAGCATCCAATACCATGGACCGAAAACCATCGCATCGAAAACCATGGACTGAAAACCATAGGTAGGTTCGCCCAACCTAATATAGGTCCAAAAAAAAAATTCCCAGGGTGCTACCCCGAACCCCGTAGAGGGGGGCTACCCGCCCCCCTCAAACCCCCCTGTGACCCCCCCGCTGCGTAATCAGCGTAACGAAGGGGGGGCTCCGCCCCCCTCTAACCCCCCGGTTCACAACGTAGGTTAGTTGTGGAAAGAATATAACACAACCCAACATTACATCTACCTAATATTACCTTAGGGATCTGAGTATGGTGCATTGATCCTCTTACAAACACTCCTCCTAATCAACTGAAACCTTACACAACTATGACCCCGCTTCAACCTGTTTTTCCTACCACTTCCTTTGCTTCAGTTCCAAAACAACTTCAATAGGAAGCCAATCCTATTGTGAAAGTATCTGGTGACGGGGGCAAAGCCTAGAAAAAGGGACCCAAAGATAAGGCACCCCAAGCAACTCCCACTCCTCCAAAACCGCCAAAGCCTTCTCCTCCATGCGCTTTGTGTGATGTTGCTAGGAATGCTACCAATAGTTGTCTTAAGCTCCCTCATATCAAGAATGTGGTGTCCAATACCTTTCCTAACTCTATCGTTCTTGAGGTCCATGTCACCTTACCCGGGTCAGCTAAGAAGAAAAAATCCTTATGCACGAATCACCCCTGTGCTTTCTGTGATAATTATGGCCATTATACCCATGATTGTCCCCATCTCGAATATTTTTGGAGAACACTTCATGTTCTTCATGAGTTAGATATTTCTCATAGTGATTCCACTTCCCCTCTACTTGTGGGCTCTGGTCCCACTGTTATGCTAGAGTAGGGGGTTTCCCAACCCATCATTATGATTCTTCCTCCTAATGTTGATATGAAGAATAGTTCCACTCTTATTCTCTACCTATCATCATATGTGGGATCAATATATTGGGACTCTCTTGGAGTTTCCTATTGTGATTCGGTCGAACCTTATTCGGTGAAAACTTCGGTCTCAATATTGGTAGATGTTACATGTACTAGTCATCTATATCCCCTTTTTTACGATGCAAATGTGAACCTTCTCTCTCATGAATATGCCTCAAGTAGTTCCTCTTCATCATCTGGTCCCTCCTCCTCCCGCCTGCCTATATTTCATTATGATGAAGACAACATGGAAGCCATGGCCACCCTTTATCATCTTTGGGATGATATATACCATCGTGCATACTTCTTTCGATAAAAAATACATTATCAATATACTGTGGAATCCAAAGGATTCATCCATGGTGAGTTTGATTGGTTCAATCACCCCTTACTTCGAACCACACCTAGCTTGTCGCCATTACATTGATACACAATGTTTAGGTAAGGGAGCATCCAGTTTTGAGAGTTCAGGAGAAAAAATTCTCCCTAACCCTCCTAATGCATCTAGTCATGTTGACTTTAGTGCCATTATTCTTCCCCAATTACAAGAACCTCTAGAGTGCCATATCACTTCAGATCACTCTAGGGATGATCCACTTAATCATTCCTCCATCTTACATCAACAACCCAGCCCCTTCGACATTGTTGTTGCTCAACCATAGTTTTGCCTAGGTGAACATCAATTCATTATATCCGAAGCCACTCTTTGGTATAGTGACACCATGTATGTGAACCCACAAATTCAGTCCATTTAATCCATATTTGAAGTTCCAAGCAAGTTTGGTAATATGACATTTCCTTTCTCTAACTGTATCTATACATTCTTCCCACAAGAATGCAACCATAAACAAGAAATGGTGATGACACAACACCATGCATTATACCATCATAACATGTGTTTAGAGTCCACTATTCTAAATACATCTGGCATGCCCATAACATGCTATAACCATACATACAAATACCAGGGGAGCAGATGCCCCTACATCTCCTCATCATCCTCGGGAGGATCTCTTGCTAATAGGGTCGAATTCTCGAATCCCTTATTTGAGAACTTCGAACACAACTGTGCTCCACAAACCCATATAGCTAGGGGCATAATTCCTGCCTTTTCATACTTGATCACTCCCCTCCATCATTATATGTTGGGGTGAAGCATCTCATGCTTGGGGGTAACATGGCACCACTAGCCACCTTCTCACTTGATTAACATAAGTCTCGGCCTCGAACCCAATGATATAGGTATGGTTGATTATGCTTTCAATTCTTAGATAGTTTTTCCTACTAGCCTCTCCGGTGGGCCAAATACACATCACATATCATAGACGCTTGATAGCATATCTTCAAATATTCTACCCTATGTGATACCACACTTACCACCCAATCCCCATGTTTAACTTGGTGGGCAGGGATGATTCTAGACCTCCTATAAGAGTTCATTCCCGTACTCTTATTGCCTTAACTCTTCACCAGGAACCATCCTTCCAAGGAGCATTAAGGTTATTTTTAGAAAAGTAAGGTCACCTAGTTAAAACTTGTAGTTCTAAATTCCAATGTTAAATTTGCATGCTACTATATCCTCAAGATTTAGGCCCTTCTCCTCTTCTCTAAATTCTCCAACATATCACTATGAAACTAAATTGGATTTAGGGGCAAGAAGCCATTTTATAGGAAAAATCCTAGTTTTTCCATTGCCCATTGCAATCAAACTGTAGCTTAGTTTGACGAACCATCAACACCGTTGAAAATCTCTCATTGAGTTCTATTATGGCTCTCTTTCTTTTTTTTGTTGGTAATTTGACACTCCACCAGGAAGCCATTTTTCCATGAGGGCTCACTTTTCCACCCATCAAAACTGAATTTCTTCATGTGAGTCACCTGTAGTTTGGTACCACTTTACCTTTGCACTCGTTGAATTATGTGTCAAGTTTTGTCATGAGTAACCATTATTACTCATGTTTTTATGGTCCCCTTCAAGCCTTTCCTATGTGATAGCATCATTGAGTTACCCTTGTTCAGAGCAGTAGAGATGAGTCACCCTTATAAAGAGCATTAGAGATGAGTCACTCTTGCATCCATGGAGTCCGTTCAGAGTCCCATTGAGTCATGTTACAATATTTCATCCCCCTTTTTGTCACATTATGCCATTGTGCTCATATTTGGCCTCCATCTATATTATTCTATCTTTGAAAAGCCTTTGTCCAAGTAATTGACCATCTCCTCTGGAATCAAGTTTATCATTGCCAAGTCAATCATGCATATCATGCTTTGACAAGGGGAGTTGTCATTCTTCCTCTCATCTTTATCCTTCCATCATCATCCCTGATGTCAGTCCATTAGTCACATTGCTATGACCCTCATGCCTTTGTTGAGGAATCCTCGTTGCCTCAACTCTCGCGGGCCCCTTGATGTTAACTTTAGCACATTGATTCCAGTCGAGTAGTCTGGAGGATGGTGTACATTGGTTCCTTCTTTCATCATTTTTCTGTGCCTCAGATCAATAAAATGGAATCATATTTTCCCTTTGACTTTGTTGTTTCTCGCATGCTCGACTCTAGTTCATTATCACACAATTGAGAATCATGCACTTGATGGTCTGGTGATCCAATAGATTGTACCAGCATTTCCCAGGTGCGTGTGAGATGTTCCGTACCTCATGAGGGGGTGGCCCTTCTGGTAGCCCTCCACATGCCTGGATGTCCACAACTCATGATCCAGCCTCAAATATAGTTCCAAATATTTGATGGGTTCGGTTTCAGCCACTTGCAGTGCCCACAACATGCATGTATCCTTCAGATGATCTATTCAGATCTTCAAAGCCCTTTCTTGTTTAGCACTACTTCTTTGGTTGTGATTCTCCCTCACCATGTTAGCTTGAGGGGCATTATCTCTCATGTACTTCAGATCAACAGATGTGTTTGTATTTAGTCCTAGCCTATGTTTTCCAGACACATTATGTATATGGGACTCATTGTATTATTGTATCACATTCTTGCCCATTGATGCGAGCATATCATGTACTTT
This sequence comes from Pinus taeda, assembly GCA_000404065.3. Classification (NCBI taxonomy): domain Eukaryota; kingdom Viridiplantae; phylum Streptophyta; class Pinopsida; order Pinales; family Pinaceae; genus Pinus; species Pinus taeda. The sequence goes on from APFE031112868.1 coordinate 4,170, forward strand.
GTAGCTCATTACCACATTGCTCGGAACACCACTCTTATTTGTACTCAATTATCTCAGTGGGTATGGGTATACCTCCCCCACCTCTTTTGAGATCATGCAATCCAAAATAAAAGAAGACTTATAATAGCTTAGTAGGTCTCACCCCCTCCATTACTCTATCCTTTCTTGCATTATTTCAATTGTCTTTTTCTCTCTCTCTGAATCCCCTTTGGTGTCTCGTGGATGTGTAACCTACAACGTATTTTGGTCATATAGTTTTCTCGTGATGCTCGTATGTTGGGGGACAATCTGTTATCACCAAAAAAATGATCATCTAGTCATTTCTAACTAGGTGGATCGAAATACACCATATAGGATGTATTCTACCATAGTAAAATCGCTTTCACCATAGGAAATAATTTAGTAAAACATTTTTATTAAAATTTCTATTTAAAATTAAAAAACCCCATGAGAATAATTGAATAAATCATTGTTTATTTAATTTTATCTAGAAATAATTATTTCTTAACACATTTGATTAAAACACCTTGGAATAATTAAATAAATCACTATTTATTTATTACTTCAATCATTTTCAAAATAAATATATTTGATCATTTTGAACATCTTTTCCCTATCCAAAAAGTATAATAAAGTATTACTAACGACTATATTTTGATTTGGTCAATAATATTTTATTATTTTCCATTTCCTAATTTAGCCCAATAATTTGTTATAAATAAGAGGGTATTCCATTCATTCTTCACCATGATCATTATCATCGTCACCATATTGTCTTCCCACATTTGATCTCCCACTTGGGTTCCATCTTTCTTTTCAGTTTTTCTACATATTGAGAGAGAGAAATAGATTGTTGAAGTACAAGGAAATCAAATGACCCATCCCACGGAGAGGGATTTTGCAGAACCATGTTTAAATCATATTCACTAGGTGTTTTCTAATAAAAATATTATTCATTCAAAGATTCTATTGGGTTAATAGATTAGTTATTTCTTGTTGTTCTTTGTTTTGGGCTCCATATGATCTTTTTACTACAATGTTTTCTTATTTTGTCATCGCAGATCTTGAGTGCAAATAGCCACATCTTATTATTAGGGTCATTTGTTACGAGTGACTTAAGTGAAGCATTTTGGGTACACTTACAAAGAATTTTCATACTAATAAAGGTCACTAAAGGATTCCTGGTAATAAAAAAAGGAGAAAAGGTTGATACATTGTATTTATCCAATGATATTTCTAAATCTATTAATGCATTAACCTCCACAGGAGCAGATACAATACTCTAGCATCATAGGTTCAGGCACATGAGTGAGAAGGGGATGCATTTTCTTCACTCAAGAAATTTGTTGCCTGGTTTGAAGCATGTTGATTTGGATTTCTGTGAAAATTGTGTTTATGGAAAACATAAGAGAGTCAAATTTATTAAAGTTGGGAAAGAGAAGAAGAGAAAAAATAGAGTTTGTCCATACATATACATGGGGACCTGCTCAAGTATCATCTCTAAATGGCTCTTGCTATTATGTTACTTTTATTGACTATGCAACTAGGCAAACTGTATTTATTATATTGAGAACAAATATGATGTCTTTGATACTTTCAAGAAATGGAAATATTTGGTTGAGAATGAGATAGGAAGAAATTTGAATTGTCTCAGATAAAACAATGGAGGTGAATACTGTAGCAAAGAGTTTAATAGCTACTATTTAGAGTACAAAATTCACAGAAAGAAGATAGTTCCATGAACACCACAGGAAAATGGTGTGTCAAAAACGATGAACAGGAGAATCATGGAGCGTGCAAGGTGCATGAGATTTCATGCAGGATTACCTTTACAATTTTTGGAAGATGTTGTACATACTACGGTTTATCTAATAAATAGAGGGCCTTCAAGATCCATGGATGGTGGTACTACAGAGGAGGAATGGATAGGTAAAAAGGTAAACTACTCATTTTTAAAGTCATTTAGTTATGAAGCCTTTTCCCACATTAATCAAGAAAATAGAAAAAATATTCAGGAAAAATCAAAGAAATGTACGTTTATTGGATATGGTGTTAATGATTTTGGCTATCGATTATATGGTATGAAAATCACAAAATCATTAGGAACAGATATGTCATATTCAATGAAAAGGTATTGTATAAGGACCAAATGTAGGGAAAGAAACAAGAAAAGGAAAACAAAGAATACATAGTGTCTTATGAGATCATAGAAAAAGTAAAGGTCCTTGAAAATCATAATGATCAGTAGCCACAATAACCACAACAAGCACAACAACAACATGCACCTCAAACACCTTAAAGTAGTGTTAGAAGATATACCAGGATAAGTAGACCCCCTTAATGTACTCTCCTTCATTATATTATGTATTGTTGACTAATTCTAGTTAACCGAAAAGATATGAAGAAGAAATGCAATTAGAAACCAGTAAGAAGTGGGAACAAACTATGGAAGAAGAGATGGACTCCTTGATGCATATCTAGAATTGGGACTTAGGCTGGTTACCTATAGATAAAAAAAATTGTAGAATAAATGGGTTTATAGGTTAAAGGAAGAAGATGGAGGTAAACATAGCTATAATGCTAGACTTGTGGTGAAGGGGTTTGCATAAAATAAAGGTATAGAATTCGATGACATTTTTTCTCTTGTTGTTAATATTGATTTTAATCAAAACTATTTTAATTCTAGTGGCAAAAGAATATTTTCATCTTGAGCAGTTAAATGTAAATACAACCTTTTTCCATGGGGATTTGGAGGAATAAATATATATGTAGCAGCCACAAGGGTATGAGTTCAAAGGGAAGGAAAAATTAGTGTGAAAATGAAAGAAGAGTTTGTATGGAATAAAGCAGGCTCCGAGGCAACGGTATCTAAAATTTGGAAGGTTTATATTTGAACAAGGTTATAATTGATGTCACTCTGACCTTTGTGTTTCTCTTAAAAAGAAAAATGATCACAACTATATCATATTACTATTGTATGTAGATGACATGCTTGTTGCAGGGTCTAACATGTAGGAAATAATTGTGCTCAAAGGAAAATTGGCAAATTCATTTGCATTGAAGGATTTGGGTGCTACAAGAAAAACCCTTAGTATGAGAATAACTAGAGACAAGGAAAATCACAAATTAACATTGTCTCAGAGTGAGTACATAGAAAAGGTGTTGGAATGATTTAATATGTAGAATGAAAAACCAGTTAGTACACCTTTGGCTAGCCATTTCAAGGTAAGTAAGGAGATGTGTCCCAAGAATCAAGAAGAGATGGATTATATGTGTAAAATTCCATATGAATCAGCAGTTGGAATCTTAATGCATGCAATGGTATGCATAAGGCCTGATATTACACATGCAGTGGGAGTTGTAAGTTGGTATATGAACAATCCAAGAAAAGAGCATTAGATGGCAGTGAATTGGATTCTTATGTATTTGAGAGGTACTGAAAATCAAGCATTATGCTTTGGTGGATCAAACATTGCTCTACAGGGATATGTTGATGCAGATATGTCAGGTGATAGGGATAACAGGAGGAGAACCACAGGCTATGTTTCTTAGGTAAAATTGACTCGAGGTTTGAGTCATGGTTGACCTGGTTCTACAGTAGTGGTTTCGGGCACATGGTATAGTGTACCCATGGTATTATGGTTTGTGGTATTGCATGTAATGGAGCCTATAAAAGGTTGGGAATACTTCATTGTAATGTAGGCCTAGAGGTGAGCGGTGAAGGCTCACTTGGCCGAATTGGCAAAGGTTTTGGCTAATGCTAATGAGATCTCATTGGGTTGGGTTTTTCCCCGAATTTGGGTTTTTCCTAGATAAATATTATGTGTATTGTTGTTGGTTATTTAATTATTCCTGTTTGTAAATCTTGGTAAATCTCAGTAATAATTTATCTCTCTGCCATAAATTTCTTAACAACTGGTATCAGAGCTAAGTTGGCTTCGGAAGGGCGTCTTTTGTTGTCAAGGGTTTATATTGGCCTAGTAGATAGAGAGATAATTGAGTTTTGCATGTAGATCTAGACCAAAAGCCATAGATTGTGAAGCAAAGCTGCACGTTATTGGGTCATGAGAGATTCAGTGGATTAGGAGGATATGTGCACATGGATTAATTAATTGATGAACCATGTACCTAAAAAGAATGAATACATAACTCGCAGTTATAATGGTCGGTGACCCATGTAATTCAGTAAATGGGTTCTTTTTATATGGATATTGATGTCATATGTACAAAGACAACAACAAGGGTACACAATATATATATATATATAGAGAGAGAGAGAGAGATAATTTGCATGTAAATGGGCATAGTGTTGTAAGACCTGGTAAGGCATGCGTACCCTTGGGTAATTACTGGTAAAGTTTGGGTTAGACCTAGCTAATAGTGGGATGTCGAGTTAATAAATACTGGGTAAAAAATTTGAAGGGGGTAAGGGCTAGAGTGAGCGGGATTGTCCCACTTAGTAGGTTTTGGCTGGATTTAGTCAAGGAAACCCAAGTCAAGTTTAAGGGGGAAATTGTTATGTAAAATTGACTTGTTGCTTGAGTCATGGTTGACCTGGTTAAATAGTAGTGGTTCCAGGCACATGGTATATTGTACCCATGGTATTACGGTCTGTGGTATTGCATGTAATGGATCCTATAAAAGGTTGGGAATACTTCATTGTAATGTAGGCCTGGAGGTGAGTGGTGAAGGCTCACTTGGCCGAATCGGCAAAGGCTTTGGATAATTCTAATGAGATCTCATTGGGTTGGGTTTTCCCTGGATTGGGTTTTTCCTGGATAAGTATTATGTGTATTGTTGCTGGTTATTTTAGTATTCCTCTCTGTAAATCTTTGTAAATATCAATAATAATTTATCTCTCTTCTGTAAATTTCATAACAATTTTTTTATTGTAGGTGAAACAATTGTTAGTTGGGTCTCAAAATTTCCAAACATTGTTGCACTTTCAACAACGGAAGAACAATATTTTGTTGCTATAGAGGCTAGTAAAGGAATGATTTGGTTACAAAGGCATATGGATGAATTGGGAAATAAGTAGGAGATGGACGAGTTATATAGTGATAGTCAGAGTGTCATTCAACTTGCAAAGAACTTAACATTTCATTCCAAGACTAAACATATACAACTCAAGTACCATTTCATGGGTTCAATGTTGGAATATGGACAGTTGAAGCTAGAAAAGATACACAATAGCCAACATCTTGCAGATATGTTATCAAAAGTTGTAACCAGGGGGAAATTGAGCCTTTGCTTAGTTTAAATTGGCCTTCAACAATGATGATGAAGATGAGAAGCATCCAGGTCCAAGTGGAGTCATTTTCCAAGTAGTGAAGCAATGATGGAGTTTATATAATCATTCTCCATGTGGGAAATTGTTGGGTGTGGATCTTGATTATCTCCCTAATTTTTCAAAAGTTTTCTTGTGTTTCAGCCGTGGCGTATCATTGTTCCTAAGGGGGCGGAAACGACATCCATATGATAACCATCAAGGGGGATGACAATGATTTTTATGATAACCCCCCCCCCGCCCAACGAGGGTTTAGGGGAAGCGCCCCCAAAGCTAAAAATAGATGAAAAACAACCTTGTAAAATATTGTAATTTCGTAGTCAATCTAGGTCGTTCATTAGGTGGATGATCTGATGGTAGAAGTTATGTTAATTTATGGTTTTTCCCCTAGAAGACAACCCTCAGTTTATATGAGGGAATTGTATTGTGGTTGTGTATGATTATTCTGAGTAAGAAAGAGAGAGAATACTATGTGAGATCAAAGAAGAAATTACAGTGGATCTGCTGTAGATTGTATCTCTCCATTTTGTTGCATAATTTAAAAGGAAAGACTGGTTCTTTCTCCATGGACATAGCCCAAATTGGGTGAACCACGTATATATGTGTCTCTCTTGTTTTATGTGTTTTTGTGTTTGGGTTTCTACAATAGTTTATGTGTTTCATTGCTTCGCTAATTAATTTCTAACACCCATTAGAGACATCAATAGTAAGATAACGGCCTAAATAGTCTCCAATTTCCTAAAATATTGTGTAGCGCCATTGGTGAGCTGGAATATTTGGAATCCTAACCCATATTGGCATCTTGGTAATGACAATTGTGGATGAGTCAAAAACTGGGAACCAAGGTGAAAAAAATTGAACATTTCCCAAAAACTAGGGCCCTTTAGATAAAGCTTTATGATCATCTGTAGATTCCCTAAATAGCAAAATGAAGAAGGTGCTTGAGAAAAAAATAACCTTGCAATTCTTAGTCCATACAAAATTTGGAAAATTTGGTAGAGATCGATTATGCAGAGCCAAAAGCCATTAAAACAATAGATTAAGGTTGTCTTTGAATACACCTAATGAAGGTCCTCCAGATCTAAGTGAGATATTTTTAAGGAGGGAGCTTCCTCTATTTTTTCCACGAAAAATGACACCAAATTTGTTTGAGTCTGGTCTGACTTATGGGGGGCTGAGCGTGAATGACATCTTTTCAAGAACTAGTCCTAGAGGAGAAAGGCTTACCTCCATTTCCCCCTTGTAGACAAAGAACCATAAAAACAATGACATCTTTACCAATCTCGTAAACTGAGAGAGGAGTAGCAGCACCCAATTGCTTACCCTGAAAACACAAGTGTTGCATGCATGAGGTATACTCACTTGGTGCTCTAATAAAGCTTGAAATCGTGAACAAGATATGAGGAGAAACCCCTAATGAGTAGTAATTGTCGAAATGGGAGCTTTACAAAGATCTAATAACGATTTGAAGAATGTGGCACACAAACAACATACCCATTGAACTGAAACACAATGATAGTTTGGGTTGCTACAAGGGTTTCTAAAACAATTTGATAATAAACAGACCTTGAAAACTTGAGCAAAGCTCTCTTTAAAGATAAAAATTATTTAGAGAGTAACTTTATTATAGAAAGGATTTTTTATAAAAAGGAGTTTTCTTTTTTTATTTACAAGAATTCAATGTTCTTTTTTTTGGAAAGGGTAAAATGTATAGTTGTATGGTAATCATAATTTGTATTTTTAATATTATTTTTTTTGTTTGTGTTTTTGGGAGTTTAGAATGGGAATAAAACATTTCTTTATTGGTTGGAAACAATTTTGGTAACTTGGAAGTTTTTTTGGAGCTTCAATTTCAAGGAAATTGACATTTGAGAATGAGTTCCAGATATGAATAAATACCATTTTTGAGTGGAGATAAATCTCCATGATTAAGAATCTTACTTATATATGTGTGTGTGTGTGTGTGTTATAATTTAGTTAATTATTATTATTAATCTCGTAAACATGTGATGTATTATAAATTAAGTGTTTTGATGTTTATCACGAATTGATACTTATTAAAGTTTACCAATCATTTAATTTAATTATGGCATTACTCTAAAATATAAAAATTTAAAATTATAAACCTTTAATAAAAAACACATATCTTTAATTATTAGATTTAATAGAAAAAGACCTTACACTCTTAAAAGAAAAACCTAACTAAGAGTGCATATTATTATAGGTGTCCTTGGCAGGGGATATAATGTATTCATTTTTTCATTGAGTGGCTATTAGTTTTCCTTTGACTAAAAAAATTAAGATTTATCCAAAATTTAACATTATGAAATTAAATTTATTATTTTTAAATAAAAGTTAAATTCATTTATCTCAAATATGATTGGTTGAAATGTTTCACCTCTTATTGTGTAATAATGGAAAAACTGAATTTAATGCACTGCATTGTTAATTATTATTGTATTACCCATATTATTTTTATTATTTATTAAAAAATAGACAAATTAACATTTAATGTGAAATGAAAGACAAGTGAGAAGTGCAAGCTTGGAAAGCAAAAATCAAGAAAACTTGTATTTCGTAGATCGATGTAGGTTGCTCCTGACCAGGTTCTATGTGTACAGCATAAATAACATCAAATTGTACTCATTGAAATAATTTAAAGTCCATTGGGTGGCCTGCAAGAATAATTTGGCTTTTCATTCTTTTGGAATTTTAACTATTTTTGGAAGGCAAAATTTGAGTAATTAGGAAGATAATGTATTCTTGCTTAAGTAATTATTTGACAACTAAAACTACTTGACAAACTTTGCATTAGATATGTCATGTCTATTTGGATCATGAGAATGTTAGAGTGTTGTTCTAATATTATTTGTATAATAAAAGTAATTGTAAAATCATTTAATTCCTTCCTTGGGTTAACAATGTAATCATATGTAAATATTGTATTCACCTACAAAATAAAAGATAAAATCATTTATAATAAAATCTTATTATAACTATTGTATTTTATTATTCTCTAATAATTTTCTATTAGATTGTAAGTTGTTGTGTTGTGCATATTCTATTATACACACTTCTAACGTTAATGTCACGACAAATAATTTAACATTAATAATGAGTGCATGTGAGTAGAGAATTGAGATATTCATAGGCCAAAATGGACCATTAGTTCAGTAAAAATTTGTGAGTCAAGGTAAAAGTCATGAGCAAATGAAGAATTAAAAAAAAAATTATTAATATATTAAACTTTTCAATTCATCAAAAATGATGAGTATGTTGAATAATAATCACATCCAAAAATTAGAACAAATAAATTAATATTAAAATAAAGGTTGCCAGCAAACCTTGTGTAAAGCATAAAATAGATACAAATAGATAAAACATTAACATTTATTTATGAATTACTTCATATATGTAAAATACTTTATCTATGTAGGACCATAGCAATATAAAACTTTAATATAATAATAAACGAAGCACATTAGTGTAGACCAAATTTGAACAAACTTTATTTCTGTTCTAGGTGATTTAAATTTTATGAATAAAAACAAAATTTGTATTTAAGAGAAAATTCGTAAAATGGGTATATTTATAAAGGGGAAATAATTAACACTTTGTTATCAATATCTTTAAAATTTACAAATTACATAACTTGTTCCAAAACCATTCATAAAAAAAATTCAAATTGAATGTAAAATTATCTAACTTGTGAGTAAAAGTTCTACATGATGGATAGATATTGTCTATTTCATAAGGAATTTGGTAGTGAAATTGCACTTCATAGCTTATTTTGGTCATCAATTGATAATTTTTTTTATTGACCATGACTTGTGAAGTGTACTTTTTAAAGTTATAAAATAATATTCCTATATATTTATTTCCAATCTTCAAAAAATATAAGACATCATTATAGATTTTGGTTCTTGTATAATTAATTATAGCTTTCTTTTTCTCTCTAATCTATTATTTTCTAATATTACTTATTTTTCTTTTAGTTTTGATTTGGGGTTTCTACATGCACTTAAATAAGTTTCCATTTTGCTAAATCTCGATAGTTTTTTACTTTAATCTAGCTATATTTGAACTAGACAAAAATTACTACTCGCTACTATGTAACTTGTTAACTATTGGAAGTTTTTTACTTTAATCTAGCTATATTTAAACTAGACAAAAATTACTAGCTACTATATAACTGGTTAACTATTTGAATTAATAAAAACACTTTACATTTACACTTCCATTCTTTTTTAAATAACAAAACACATTAATTTCAGGAAAAAATTATGATAAAACCAAATAATGATAAATTTCAAAAAAAAAATTAATGATAAAACTGTTTTTTAAAATGATAAACCACATTGATTTAGGAAAAAGGTTATGATAAAACCGATTGATTTGATAAGAAGTTGATACGAACGATTAATTCGTATCACCGATATAACATCAAAGTAAAAAGAGTTAATTAATTCGTTGATAGCCTCATATACATAAGAAAGTGTCCCCATGGATTCAACCTGAAGTGCGAGTAAGTCACAGAAGTGACACTACTCTAAAAGAGTTTTCTACGTCACGTATAGCCTACAATCATTCTAAGATATTCAATGTAAGTGATAACTATTAAACATCCTTTGATCAATCGCGTGTCTGCACTTGAGCCTAAATCATTGTCACATCAATGAGATCAATCCTTATCATAGACGTAAGATTATCAGCCTTTCTGGGTTTCATTAATCTTGCACGCATGCAGACCGTGTGGGTTTTACTGCCATTGCTTTGGGTTGTGACTGAGCACAGGTCATCTTAGCTCACCAAATATAAAATCTTTCTTCCCTCGACGCAACACTGATGTAACGCAACAAGAGAATAACTTTTATTTTCAAATCCGTCATAGATATTTCGAAACGAATTATAGGACGATTTTACGTAATCTGGTATGATATTGATAAGCCAAGTGGAACTTCACCGAATCGAAAATTAAAAGTGGAAATACCATCGAGTAATGGTTTTATTTGAGTTGACAGTAACTGATGGTCTATAACTAATGTCATTATCAATGCTGACATGGCATGATATTTTCAGGAATAGATTTGCTAGATATCTCAACAACTGATTACCAATTTCCTCAAGAATATGATAATAGTTTGAATGTTGAGATAGGGTAGGAGGGCGAAATCTGTACGTCAATGCAGATATTACGTGCATTCTTTAAAATCTTATTACGGATTAAATAGCTCGACAGGGTGGTGTTAGATATTTTGGAGCCCTTCAAAAGGGTATTTTGCATGCCAGTGTACTTTGTAAGTTGTCTCTTGCTGCCTTTTCTATGCCAATGTGCAACATGGTGGTATGCAAGGTCAGTATTCATAAAGTTGAGGAGAAAAAATAGTACTTTTTTTAACTGAAAAGCAAGTCTGACAGCCTATTGTTTTGGGGTTGATTAGTTGAAGCAACTATGTCTACTGTTTCTTTCGGTAGCTCTAAGACATTTTCTTTTTCTGAACATGAGTGTGATGAAGAAAGATCTTCTTTAAACGAAGAATTGATATCTATAAGAAATTATTGACAATTTTGAAGCATTAGGACAATTATTTAGTAGTTTTATTAAAAAAAATTATTGGCCAATTCCTTGGTTTACATCAATTTGAATTTAGATCATGCAGAAAACTCAATTTTCAAAATATATCTATATCTATATATATATAGATATTATTCTTTTCCTTTTCATATATGTTCTTCACTCTTTTTTTTCTACTTTTTATTTGCTTGAAGAGTAAATTCGGGTTGGAAAATGAGTAAAATTATAACTACCTTTACCCACAACTAATAGGGAAACAATATCAACATGTTTGGTAGGTTTATTATAGAGTTTCCGTCTATGGCCTTTAACAGCAAAAGAAATTCGTGCTTCATCTATTGTCTTTATTTTTACAGACCTCAAGACTTCTTCCGCGTCATAAGACCCAAGCCAGTGAGTGGTAAATTTTCTTTTGAAGTCATTAAAATTAGAATTAAAAGGACAGGCCCAATCAACAACTTTAAACTGCTTTAACTTTATAAAGTTATCATGTTATTTAGTATTTTGTTTCTCGATTAAAGTGTTTTGTTGTAAGGCTTCCTATCTAAGTGCATAGCTCTTTGTTTTTGTCCCTGTTAGATCCAATCCTAGTTTAGTGGGTAATATGAATGTTTGAACTTGAAACTGAATGAGAAGGAGAACTTTCTTGCCAAAGACTAACTAATATAGAGTGAAGCCAATATTACTCTTATAGGTCTTTTCATAAACTCATAAAGCCTCTAGAAATATTTTTGGCGAATCCCTCAAATGGAGTTTAGACTGTTTTGGTCATAATTGTCTACAAAATCTTATTAGTTGACTCCACTTAACCATTGGCCTATCGATATTAGTGAGTATATTTTTGGTGCTTTATTTTATACTTCCTTGCACAACTTTAGAGGTAAATTGTGTTCCCTAGTAGGTAACAATTTCCCTCGACACTTCATATTTTAGAAAAATATTTTTAAATAGGAAATTAACTACTTGTTATGTTACTCTCCATAATGCCTTTTCTTCTACTCATTTACTACCATAGTTAGTAGATATAATGATGCACCTTTTTTCCTTTCAAAGAAGGTGTAATAGGACCTATGAAATCAAGAGCCCATTTTTCAAAAGGCTTCATAAAAACATGTGCTTGTAGCGGCATTTAATCAATAGATAATGGTCAACCCATCCACCAATAGCTACCACACATATTTCCTCTCATCTTTGAAAAGAGTTAACCAGTAATATCCCAAATGAAGTATTTTGGAAGAAGTTCTCTTATCTGAAAATCATGAAAAACTTTAAAAAATATTTGAAACATCATCTTCTCTAACACATCTTCTAATTATAAAATTAGGCCTTGTGTAAAAAGGATTTCCTTTAATTCATGAATATCTAACACTTTATTTAATTATCTTCTTCTTTTCTTTACGTGTAAAATGTGGTGGAAACTTTCTAGAAGATAAATAATTTTCTATATCACCAAACCATGGAGTTTTAATAGGTATGGACAATAAATTTTCATTTAGAAATTATCATAAATTATAGGCATGAAAGAATGTGTGCCACTTGATTTTTCCTTTTAGGTCGATCTAAGATAATGATATAAAACTCTTACAACAATAATAACCATCTTGTTATTCTACCATAAGTAATAGGTTTGTTCATAAAGTACTTGATGGAAGAATGTTGTGTATGTATAAATACCTTATAACCCATGATATAATGTCAAATCTGGTGATGTAATGTGCAAATGTCAACATCTACGTTTTAGTCATAGGAAAGTTGAGGTTAGCAAGAGTTGGGTTTTCTTTGATAAAATAGATGGAATAGTGTTAAGATTCTCTTTTTGACCTAATACTGCTCCTATTATGTTGTTAGATGCATTTGTAGATATATGGAATGGAAAATCCAAATTATGCCCTCTTTAACATCTTTAGCAAGTCACTGAAACGATTGTAGGGCTTTTTTACTAAAATTTTCTATAAATCGATGATAATAGCCTACATATCCTAGGAAACTTCTTACATATAATTGGTTATATGCTATTGGAAATTCATTAATGACATAAACTTTAGATGAATCTACTCTTATACTTGTAAATGATATATGATGTCCTAGTTCAATCCCTTCCATTCGCAACATATAACATTTTTTCATTGTTAAGAACTAAATTGGTTTCCATGCATTTTATTAGAAATTTTTAAAAGTTAATCAAAGCTTCATTAAAAGAAATTGCATATACTAAAAATTCCATCCATATATACTTCTACACATTCATGTATCAAATCAACAAATATAGCTAATATTTTTCTTTGAAATGTAGCTGGTGCATTATACAAACCAAAGGGTGAGGCCTTATAAGAATATTTTCCCTAGGGACATGTTCAACTTGTTTTGTCCTGATCTTCTAAATCTATCATCATTTTGTTGTAGCCATTGAATCCATCTAGGAAACATAAATGTTTTTTCCTAGCTAATGTATCTAGGACTTGATCAATAAATGGTAGGGAAAATTGATCTTTCAAGGTTGATTTGTTTAATTCTCTATAGTCTACACAGATTCACCATTCCTCATTTTTCATAGGAACTACAACTATAAGAGAATCCCACTAACTATTAGATATGGGATAGGATAAATATGTTTTTAATAACTTTTTAAGTTATTGTCTCATTATATCATTTAGCATTGGATTCATTCTAAATTGTGTATAACATTTTCTTCTATGTAGATATGATGTATGCATGTATCTAGATGGATACCTTTCATATCAATGTAGTCATAGGCAAATGCTTTAGAATATTGGCTTAATAATTGAATTAATTGATCCTATTGATATGCTTTTAAATGAGAATTGATATTCAATTATTTCATAGGACTAATTTTAATGGTCTTACTATGAGAATTTATTATTGAATTCATAAGAAAATTAGTTTGAAATACAAATTGCAAGGAATTCATTATGAAATTTTACTCAAAGTTTTGTAAATTATCATTCGTTTCTTCTTGAAAATCAATATCTTGAGTAACATACAAAAGAGGTTGAATTTGTTCTTCTTTGAATATATTTCTTCAAGGTAAGACTTTCGCTCAATTTACTTTAGGATTTAATAGCAGGATAGAGTGTGATTCACTTAAAGCTTTACACTTACAGTCTTAAACCATAAATGATTCTATCCCCTATGCCCCACACTTAAATCTTCATATACTTATGTCTATGTATAGATTCATATTTCAATTTGCTAATTTTTTCTTGCTAAAAATGGAAGATAAAAAGCTCGATGTCTGAATGGCCATATATATAATGTATTTATTTATATCTGTAAATTATAATTAAATCAACGTTAAAATGTAAAATGAAAATAAATATTTGTAAAATATAATTTTTTTTTTGTGATTTGATATAGATATCAATTTATATATATATATATATATATATGTTGCAACATTTTATATTCATAGTCGAAAAAGAGTTTACAAAGCTATCATATCTTGATCCTTCCAGCATTATTTAAGAGATTAATATATCCCAAATGTCCTCATGAGGCAAATTCACATAGAAGAGACATGCTCTTCTATTCAATGACTATACAAAACCAACATATTTTTCATAGAGCTTAACGCATATCAGGAGGATAACGAACAAGAAAACTTGAAATTTACATATCAATTAGCATAAAAACTTTGTGACTTGACTTAATTCCACACCTAATATTCCTCAAACTAAAACGAATTCCCAGAATTAGGCCTTGTTTTACTTCCAACAATGCCAATACATCTCAACATAAAGAAGCAATAAGAAATATATCACCCAAAATTTCCATAGAGAGTTTGACACATCTTAGTATATCCATGCTCAATAAGAGATTGAAATATCAAGTGATTTGCATGCTAAATAAGTGATCAAAACATCATGTCCAGTGCAAAATCATAACACAAAGGAGCCAATTGTGTAACATATGACATTAGAAGGACCATAATATTTGCAGTGGTATGATCCGGATTGTCCACAGTCTTCTGTTCATTGAGTCGACGTTTCAAACCGCAAAGGGGGTCCATCATCATGACAATTTAGAAAGATAGAAAGAATGAAAGAATGATTCTTTCATTCTTTCTATCTTTCTAAATTGTCCTGATGATGGACCCCCTTTGGGGTTTGAAATGTCGACTCAATGAACAGAAGACTGTGGACAATCCGAATCATACCACTGCAAAAAACATCCACAAAAGTCTAAAATCTAACACCATAATATTTCCCAGGGATGATACAAATATGCACCAAAAAACTTGTGTTTCAATCGTGCGGGAGTGTGTTCAACATAAAGAAAAAATATGATGCACAAATAATTGAAAGGAACAAGAAGATCCAACATTACACAACACCATGAAAAAAAGAGAAAATCCATAATTCTCATCAAAAAGAATAAAACAGAGCACTTTTGATCCAAAATATAAGCCTGGCCTCCATGAAGACCTAAAGAACCATACTTGAAGAAACCATACCAAAATTGATGGAAAATATATATGAAACCCACCAACATTATTCACGATTAGAAGATATTGTATTCAGTGCTTGAGCACTATCATCCAAAGGATCGATGAGATCGCCTAAGGCAAAATCACTCACTAGAAAACTTTCAAAATGGGTCAAATGAGAATCAACATTTTCCCAGAAAAACCTTTGGTTTTGAAGCATGCATTTATTGTCCTCCAAAGAGGAGAATACATTATAATTCTCCACTTGTTTATCTTTGAAAATTAATTACAACAAGATAGCCATTTTTTGGTGTAAAGTGAACGAATTCTAGAAGTGAAGTCATCTTTTCCTGAATCTACCAGGATCAAGAACCCATTTCATATGCTCCCCCACCACCTCAAAATCTGAGTGATAAGGTCAGCCTCCATCCTCTTTATAATCCAGCAATAATATTTCCTTCTTGACCTCAAGAAGAAAAACATCAAAGAAGGTGGCAACAGAATCATAGGAAAAATGGTGAACCCTTTTGTACCCAGATTTCCCCCACCACCCATTCTCCTACTCATCCTTTATCTAGGAGGCATAATTGCAATCACAAAATAAAATTGAGGACAAGCACTGAAAGAAACTCTAGCTATAAGACGAGACATAAGAAAAGACACATAATCGTGAACTCCTGACCTAAAGACAAGTAAAATATCACCCAATTTCCACACTATAGGAGAAAAAGAAAATAAATTTTAAAGCTCGCCACAATCCAGAAACATGACACACCAAATTGCATAAAGCTTGAGTAAACCCTGAAACCTCCTTATGACAGATTTAAAATAGAGAGGCTATAGGAGCATCCTAAACTTACTCCACCTAAAAACCCCATACATAAGACAATTATACATAATAACAACTAAACAAATTTTCTATATCGCATAGCAATAGTCATTGGGTACTTTTTAAACTGAGAAGCCAATATTACCCAAATGAAAACGCTCACCTCTGCCAACTGAGTAAGATCCATCGAAAGACCATGTAAACTAAAAAACTGAACATACTTGCACAAAACATACCCTCAAACATGTAATTGAAGATTGAAACTTGTGATAAATGATAACACTCACCCAAACAATAAGGAAAGTGAAGGTGCATTCTAAAGGAGACAAGAGTCTGTTCACACTTGCCTGAAAACAAGAACAAGAATGAAACAAAAAATTCACTAACAAATTGGAACTAAATAAGAAGGTCGAGATACTATCCTCTATTGGAAAATCCACAATGCTAACAGTTAAAATTATTTTCCTTATTATGGAAGTATCTTGTGATGTTTACATTATTAATATTATATCTTTCAATTTATCTTTTCTTATCATCAATAATAATTCCAAACAACAAATAGAAGAGGACACAAGATGCAAGCATGTTGCCAGGGAAAAAACCCCCTCGAGGGGAAAAACGAGTTACCAATTATTCCTTTAGTAGATTCAAGATGAAACGACCAAGACCCTTACAACATTGACTCGAGACTACCTCCATCAACACATCCTTCTTTCATGTCACTGAATTTGCCACTGAGTTTGCATCAAGACCTTCATACTGTGAAGAAACTGAATCCTTCTCGTTGTTGTAATATTGAGAGATTGCAATGAGATCTTCTCCATTGTAAGAAAAAGCCTTATCACTGCGGTTATACCCTTAACTTAGACAAAACCATCATCACTGTAAATATACCTTTCTTCAGTGTTGAGGTACTGAAATAGAGTTATTAAACTTGTGATAATTCAAGCTTCATGTCAGAGATATCCACACTTCATTTCAAAGATATTCAGACTTGTCATTTTGTGATTTATGTGAGCTTCTTCTTCTGTTATAACTGAACTATTCTTTAGAAAAATTGTGAGTTTTTTTCCCTATGAAATGTGAGCTTATAAGCTTGTATTTAAAGTGATATGACCATACTAAATGAAATGACATGAACGATGAAGAGATGTGTCTTTGATGTAGGTTGACATTAATCATTTTATGAGTGTTCCTTTGATTCCGACTTGAAGGCGTCGTTGAGGAGGTTGACTTGATGATGGAGGAGTCTTTTAACCAATAAACAAATTGACTTTGGCAATAAACTAAAGCCTAGAATGGAGGCTTGACCTATAATATTTGACCCAAGCATGAAACTCATGCTTTAACAAGTCAATTGGATAATAATAAAAATTCTTTTTATTTTTCTTTTGATAAATATTACATTTTGACTTCACGTACAATTATGACGACCGAACATGGTTACATTCTTCAACACTCCCTCTTAACTAGGGAGGTATTCATTTTTTACATATAATCAAAGAGGTACATGGAAGATCTCAAAACAAATCATCTACGAAGAGGTTTAGGCACCACAATGACATGGACTAGATTCTTGACCAAGGAAATATATCCATTGGTATCTCAACAATTTAGGCCTTGCAATGCCACGGACTAGATTCCTTACTAGCGAAAGCTATCTGGGTGGGACTAATATGGACTCAAGATTTTAGCATCTCTGGGTATCATGAGGCCTGCTTTCTAGCCATCAACACAACAACCTAAGTGTGTATCCATGGTCATAGCTCTATGACCCATGCCACCCTCCCTAATTTGCGATCTAAACATCAACACAAAGTGTCGGCCAGATTTCCTCCGAGGAAAAGCTTCACTCACAAAACCTCTCCTTGATCTGGGAAATCAAGGACAACAAATCTCTCCCGTTCAAACTTGTTGGTAACCAACATGTTATCAAAGCCTTCGAGAGATTTAAACACAACCCCAATCAATAATATACTTTTACATGTTCATAAATAAACACCAAACTTCAAGGTTTTCCTGGTGTTGCTTCTCAACAAGGTGGACCTGTCAACCAAATCTTTCCTTTTCACCTTCACATACAACAACATATCCTTCAAACTTCATTCTCCAATCAAAACTATGCTCTCCCTCTCAACCAAGGAGATTTTCTCTATCTAGGCTCCCTCTTAAACTCAAGGAGATCTCTTCTATCCATGCTCCCTCTTAACCTAGGGAGATCAGGTCCTTCTTTTCGTCATCAAAGAATCTTTTGTGGATTCCATCCTTCTTATCAAAGTTATCATTACCATTCACATCATACCTTTTCTTTTGATCATCTTCACCATCTTGAATATTGTGTACCTACACAACTTAGATAGAAAGTACAACCAAAGTTATAGATGCATCAAGTTAGCCATAGAAAAATCTTATAATAACGGATGAATTTTACAAACATAATCAACAAGAGACTATACTTCAATAATTCAACTTCTTGCCCTGGTCTTGTTACAAACCCTAAATCATATCCACAACTCATTAAGATATCAAACTTATTATATCTAGGGTTTCAATGACATAACATGATCTTTCATATAGCAAATCCTAGAAGCAAATCTAACAGCGTTTAGAATTAATATGTTAGACTCTTCACTAAGATTTCATACATAGGCTAGATTCATATATGAGCTTTAATAAATAAAAACCAATCACATCTTAATTAGCATCATGACTAACATCTATTAGGGTTTGATGTAAACCCTAGATTTCCATATTCAAATTATCAGCAATCACTATATAGATTCATAAATTCAAAATGGCTATTCATACTAGAGAATTTTAATTATTACTAGGGTTTAGTTGCTAAACCCTAGAATTTCCAAACAACATCATCCTAGACCATCAAACATTTACTAGGGAAAACCCTAAGACTTCATGACCATTAATACTTAGCTCAACACTTATATATAGGAATTGATCAGCATATCATAAGCACATCATATGTCAGGAAATATTAATATGTTAGACATATATCGACCTATACCAAGCTAGGGGTTCAACCAATGGACACACACCTAGGGTTTCATTCCTAGGACTATAAATCCATAACAAGGTTTTTCTTATAAACCCAACCAAACCCTAAAGATATAGGGTTTCATAGCAAACCAAACCCTACAATACCTAAAATTTTAAAGGTTTTGGATCTCAAAAAAACATCATTCAACCCTAACAATTAAGATTTCATGATCATAACAAAATCCCAAGCATGACATCATCATCAAAAAATTCAAATAGCATTTTTCAATAAGCCTAAGCAGGCTAGGGTTTCACACATTATCAACATACCCTTAGGTTAGGGATTTCCAGAGAACCAGTATAGGGTTCTTTAAAGTCAATTAAGAATATGAGGGGGTAGATTTATCAAGTGATGAATCACCCAAAGAAAGAATCATTATATGATTCAATATAGGTGGACATAATGATGTTAGTAATGTAATGAAAACTTCAAAAAAATTAGATGATCAAGAGAATATTGTAAGGAGTATAGTTTGAGACATAACTAGAGATGTTCATTGGTAAACCTCATAATGATTTATTGAAGTGTTCTCTTTGTATTAAGTCATCATCTCTTATACTTGATTTACCTTAAGCTATTCCTTTAAGCTTGTATTCGGATCCTTGATATATCTCCACAGGAAGCTGTGTCGAGTTCTATTTCTTTAACGAGTGGAAGACTGACTATTTTGACCATATCATTGTAACACCGTCGCGAAATTATTAAGAGCATCGAACTGTTGTTACCGTGATACTACCAAAATTGAAGGCATGTGATGGTTCTGAACTGAGGTGTTGAAATGGCACTGAAATGGAATGACACTCAAACTAAAGTAGCATGACAGTCACCTGTCATCATCTCTTATACTTGATTTACCTTAAGCTATTCCTTTGAGCTTGTATTCGGATCCTTGATATATCTCCACAGGAAGCTGTGTCGAGTTCTATTTCTTTAACGAGTGGAAGACTGACTGTTTTGACCATATCATTGTAACACCGTCGCGAAATTATTAAGAGAATCGAAATGTTGTTACCGTGATACCACCAAAATTGAAGGCATGTGATGGTTCTGAACTGAGGTGTTGCAATGGCACTGAAATGGAATGACACCCAAACTAAAGTAGCATGACAGTCACCTTGTAATATTACTGAAATTTTGAAGTGCCTTAATCGAACTTTTGTGTATGTGATGTGAAGTCCTTACACTATGAGGGTGTTACTATAATAGAATCATTCTTATGCATCAATATTTTCTCATTGTTGTTGATAGCGTAAACCTTCTCACAGTGGTGCAACCAAACCCTTACTGAGGTTGTGGTATAGAAATGTGGGAGAGCTGAACATAGCACCAAAGTTATTGCTGTTATATAAAACGAAGATAAATATTTGTTATTTTTTGACCAAAATGCCAATGCCTTTAAGAAGTGCTTGAAACTGTGCCTTCACCGAAAATATTTGGATTGTATCTACAAAAATGCTAGGACCGGGCTTAAGGAAAACTTTGTTTTATTAGATCTTGGGATCTTTGTTATTCTTCTTCACGAGATCATATTACTGTGGAAGCACCGAGATTGTGTTTATATCACCGAATATTGGAAACATCAAAGTGTAGTAACATTGAATTTATAATAGCACCGAACTCTGAGAGACACCGTACCGAACTGTGTTTACATAATACTGAACTTGTTGAAGCATAAATATCATAACAGAGTTTCTAATTTTGCATTGAGCATTGACCGAGCTTCTTTGATGATACATATTGGAACCTTGCATAGTCATTGAAATTGTCTTCAAACTACCTTTGACTTTGACCATATCTCTAATTCCATGTTGCAAAATCCATAGTGTTGGCACTTAAAACAATTTTCCCTACTATGACATTATCTTGTGATGTTTATGTTATTATTATTATATCTTTCAATTTATCTTTTCTTATCATCAAGAATAATGCTAAACAAGAAATAGAAGAGGACACAAGATGTAGGCACACTGCCAGAGAAAAACCTCCCTCGAGGGGAAAACCCAGTCACAAATTCTTCCTTTAGTACATTCAAGATGAGACGAACAAGTCCCTTGCAACATAGACTTGAGACTACCTCCATCAAGCTATCCTTCTTTCATGTCACTAAATTCGTATCATTGAGTTCGCATTGAAACCTTCTTACTGTGAAGAGACTGAATCCTTCTCACTATTGTAAAATCTCATCACTGTTGTAATACTGAGAGATTTCACCAAGATCTTCTCCATTGTAACACTGAGCCTTATCACTATGGTTATACCCTTAATTTGGATTGAACCATCATGACTGTAAATATACCTTTCTTCGTTGCTTGGGTACTGAAACAGAGTTATTGAACATGTGATAATTCGAGCTTCATGTCATAGATATCCACATTTCATTTCAGAAAGATCCAAACTTGTCTTTATGTGATTTATGTGAGCTTCTTCTTCTGTGATAACTGAACTATTCTTCAGAAAAAATGCGATTTTTTGTCCCTCTGAAATGTGAGCTTCTAGGCTTGTATTTATAGTGGTATGACCATACTAAATGAGCCAACATGAACCATGAAGACATGAATATTTGATGTAGGCTGACATGAATCATTTTAATAGTGTTCCTTTGAGGCCGACTTGAAGGAGTCACTGAAGAGGTTGCCTTGATGATGGAGGAGTCTTTTAACCAATAAAAAAAATGATTTTGACAATAATCTAAACCATACAATGGAGGCTTGACCTATAATATTTGACCCAAGCATGAAACTCATTCTTTAACAAGTCAACTGAATAATAATAATAATAATAAAATCTTTCATTTTGACAAATATTACATTTTGACTTCAAGTACAATTATGAAGACCAAACCTAGTTACATTCTTCAACATACTCACCACAACTCACATCGCCCTAATACCATTGTTTGTCCATTACGTAAATAAGGATTTAAAACGACGAGACAAGCTCAACTACCTTTGTCGTGCATTAAAGAGGAAAATATTCTTGAGAGAATGGCACTCCCTTTGATGAAACCATAATTTCAAATTTAACACTCAATCAAGATTATATAAATACATATGTCAACACAAGACCACATAATGAAATATAAAATTAATAGATATCAATTTTTATTATATGAATAGATATTTCACCACAATGCTACATAATGAAATATAAAAGTAATAAAACAAAAATTCTATTGTAATATTATAAGTATATATTTTAATCTTGAAGTAACAATCCACACACACGTATAACTTGAGCGAGCCTAATGGTTAAGATGATATGTTTCCTCCTAAGAGGTCACATGTTCAAAACCAAAAGGGTAGAGTATGTATCTCTTTGTAGACTTAGCAGTCAAATCGATGCCTGGAGGTGTGTCCCTTGTCCCAAAAATAAAGGGGCCACATACACCAATTTGGTTTTTGGAGGTGTGTCCCTTGTCCCACAAACAAGGGGATCTTATACACTAATTTGGTTTAAAATTGGATAACAATAATATATATTTTGTTGTTTTGAAGTGTTATCAATTTTAATTATTAAAATCTATAAAAATTATGTGTTTATTTTGGAATATGAATTTTAAAATTTTAATTAATTACTAATGATTATTAATTAAAAAGGCATTTAACCTCATATAATGTTTTAGAATATTCTTAATAGTAGTCACAAATTAAGGTTGAGATGTATCTCAAAAGTAGTTACACAATTTTGTCATTTTAATTAAATTGATTAATTAAAAAGGTATATCATATGAAAACGTGTCATATAAAATAAGTTAAGGTTTTTTGGGCTTTTGATATTGATCAACCATGGTATTGGACCATAATATTATAACAAAACTTATTTTGGATATTAATAATCTCCATGATTAAGAATCTTGTTATATAAATAATATATATATATATATAATAATATAATATATATATATATATATATATATATATATATATATATAATATAATAAATAATATATATATATATATATATATTATATACACATATATATAGAATAGTAATAAAAAAATAAAATAAAAAATTTAATTAGTGATTAAAATAACATATTTTAAAATAACTTAAAAATTCAATGTGTAAATTTTATAAATATTAATTTAGATAGGTGTAAATATATTTTTGAATCTAAAATTTGATTAAAAGCTTACAAAGAGACTGGAATCAATCACATCTAAGGTGTAATTTTTATAATGTTCTTTCCATGTTAAACAATTCATATTTTTATATGCCTTTTTCTTTAAATTACAGTAATAAATACATTATAATATTTTTCATATTTTATTCTTAAAATTTTATTGGCTACTTTTAACTTTCATTTTTTATCTCCATAACCTAGGATTCGATGATTATTGAAAATAAAATTTTTAAAACTTATCCTTTTAGTATTAATAAGAATTCAATCCTGTTATTGTGCTATTTTATATGACTAATTTTTCACTATTAGATTCTCATGGAAAATATCTCTATCAATATTCTAGTCTTCCATGTTAATAAATATAAATAAATCTTCCCCTTATGCTCATGTTATACCAAATAAATCATGTTAATATATATGCACATAAATAAATTTACATTTTTATTATTAAATTGTAAAACAAATCTACAATAAAAATAATTATATCCAAAATATATTTTCTTCCTAAAAAATAGTTTTCAGCACATATCCTTAGATTTAAGATTCATAAACATCCGTTTCAAAGTTAAATTAAAAAAATGTCTCATCCATAAAGAAGATAATGTATTCTTGCTTAAGCAGTTATTTGACAACTAAAACTACTTACAAACTTTGCATTGAATATGTCATGTCTATTTATATAGTAAGAATGTTAGAGTGTTTTCTAATATTAATTTGTATAATAAAAGTAATTGTAAAATAATTTAATTCCTTCATGGGTTAACAATGTAATCATATGTAAATACTGTATCCACCTACAAAATAAAAGATAAAATCATTTATAATAAAATCTTATTATAACTATTATATTTTATTATTCTCTAAGAATTTTCTATTAAATTGTAAGTTGTTGTGTTGCACATATTCTATTATACACATTTCTAATGTCAAAGTCACGACAATAGAGCTCATAAATCTTGTTGGTACTTATGTACAAAAATATTCTATGACAAATAATTAAACATTAATAATGAGTGCATGTGAGTAGAGAATTGAGGTACTCATAGGCCAAAATGGACCATTAGTTCAGTAAAAATTTGTGAGTCAAGGTGAAAGTCATGAGCAAATGAAAAATTATAGATACATACATATATATATAACTTTTCAATTCATCAAAAATAATGAGTATGTTGAACAATAATCACATCCCAAAATTAGAAAAATTAAATTAATATTAAAATAAAGGCAGCAAGCAAACCTTGTGTAAAGCATAAAATATATACAAATGGATAAAACATTAAAATTTATTTATGAACTACTTCATATATGTGAACTACTTTATCTATGTAGGACCATAGCAATGTAAAACCTTAATATAATAATAAACGAAGCACATTAGTGTAGTCTAAATTTGAACAAACTTTATGTGTTCTAGGTGACTTAAATTTTATGAAAAAAAACAAAAATTGTATTTAAAAGAAAATTCATAAAATGGGTATATTTATAAAGGGGAATAATTAACAGTTTGTTATCAATATCTTTAATATTTACAAATTGCCTAACTTGTTCCAAAAACATTCATTAAAAAAGTTCAAATTGAATGCAAAATTCTCTAACTTGTGAGTAAAAGTTACACATGGTGGATAGATATTGTTCATTTCATAAGAAATTTGGTAGTGAAATTGCACTTCCCTAGCTTATTTTGGTTATCAATTGATAAATTATTTTATTGACCATGGTTTGTGAAGCGTACTTTTTAAAGTTATAAAATAATATTCCTAAATATTTATTTATAATCTTAAAAAAAATATAAGACATCATTATAGATTTTGACTCTAGTATAATTAATTATAGCTTCTTTCTTTCTCTAATTTCTTGTTTTCTAATATTACTTATTTTTCTTCTAGTTTCGGTTTAGGGTTTCTATATGCACTTAAATAAGCTTCCATTTTGCCAAATCTTAATAGCTTTTTACTTTAATCTAGCTATATTTACACTAGACTGGCTATTATATAACTCGTTCTGTCTATTATATAACTCGTTAACTATTGAAATTAATAAAAAAACTTTGCATTGCAATTTTTTTAAATGGCAAAACACATTGATATAAGAAAAAATTACGATAAAACCAAATAACCATACATTTCAATTTTTTTTAACCATAAAACATTTTTTTGAAATGATAAAACACATTGATTAGGAAAAAGGTTATGATAAAACCGATTGATTTGATAAGAAGTTTGATACAAACGATTAGTGCTCCTCGGCATAAAAATCACCGATATAACATCAAAGTAAAAGGAGTTAATTAATTCGTTGATAGCCTCATATACATAAGAAAGTGTCCCCATGGATTCAACATGAAGTGCGAGTAAGTTACAGATGTGACACTACTCTAAAAGAGTTTTCTACGTCACCTATAGCCTACAATCATCAAAGATATTCAATGTAAGTGATAACTATTAAACATCCTTTGATCAATCGCGTGTCTGCACTTGAGCTTAAATCAATGTCACATCAATGAGATCAATCCTTATCATAGACGTAAGATTATCAGCCTTTCTGGGTTTCATTAATCTTGCACGCATGCAGACCGTAGTGGGTTTTACTGGCATGGCTTTGAGTTGTGACTGAGCACAGGTCATCTTAGCTCAGCAAATATAAAATCTTTCTTCCCTCGGCGCAACACTGATGTAACAAAAGAAGAGAATAATTTTTTTTTTCAAATACGTCATAGATATTTCGAAACGAATTATAAGACGATTTTACGTAATCTGGTATGATATTGATAAGCCAAGTCGAACTTTACCGAATCGAAAATTATTAGTGGAAATACCATCCAGTAATGCCTTTATTTCATATCACAATAACTAATGTCATAATCAGTGCTGGCAGGGCATGATATTTTCAGGAATATATTTGGTAGATATCTCAACAACTGATTACAAATTTTCGCAAGAATATGAGGATAGTTTGAATGTCGAGATAGGGAAGGAGGGGCCAAATCTGTATGTCAACGCAGATATTAGGTGCATTGTTTAAACTCTATTACTGATTGGATAGCTTGACAGGGTGGTGTTAGATATTTTATAGCCCTTCAAAAGGATATTTTGCATGCCAGTGTACTTTGTAAGTTGTCTGCTGCTGCCTTTTCTATGCCATGTGAATTCCTCCTGCAACATGGTGGTTTGCAAGTTCAGTATTCATCAAGTTGAGGAGGAAAAAAAGTGCTTTTTTTTAAACTGAAAAGCAAGTCTGACAGCCTATTGTTTTGGGCTGATTAGTTGAAGCAACTATGTCTACTGTTTCTTTCAGTAGCTCGAAGACATTTTCTTTTTCTGAACATGAGTGTGATGAAGAAAGATCTTTAAACCAAGAATTGATATTTATAGGAAATTATTGACAATTTTGAAGCGTTATGACAATTATTTTGTAGTTTTATTAAAAAAAAGTTATTGCCAGTTCTTTGGTTTACATCAATTTGAATTTAGATTGTGCAGAAAACTCAATTTTATATATATATGTTTTCCACTCTTTTTCTTACTTTTTATTTGCGTGAAGAGTAAATTCAGGTTGGAAAATGAGTAAGAGTATGACTACCTTTATCCACAACTAATAAGGAAACAATATCAACATGTTTGATATGTTTATTATAGAGTTTCGGTCTATGGCCTTTAACTACAAAATAAATTCGTGCTTCATCTATTGTCTTTATTTTTACAAACTTCAAGACTTCTTCCGCGTCATAAGACCCAAGCCAGTGAGCGGTAAATTTGTTTTCTAAATGATTAAACTTAGAATAAAAAGGAAAGGACAAATCAACAACTTTAAACTGCTTTAACTTTATAAAGTTATCATGTTATTTAGTATTTTGTTTCTATCATGTTATTTAGTATTTTGTTTTTAGATAAAAGTGCTTTGTTGTAAGGCTTTTTATCTAAGTGCATAGCTCTTTGTTTTTGTCCCTGTTAGATTCAATCCTAGTTCAGTGGGTAATATGAATGTTTGAACTTGAAACTGAATGAGAAGGAGAACTTTTTTGCGATAGACTAATTAATATAGAGTGAAGCCAATATTACTTTTATAGGTCTTTCTATAAACTCATAAAGCCTCTAGAAATATTTTTGGCCAATCCTTCACATGGAGTTAGACTGTTTTGTTCATAATTGTCTACAAAATCTTATTAGTTGACTCCACTTAACCATTGGCCTATCTTTGTGCTTTATTTTATACTTCCTTGCACAACTTTAGAGGTAAATTGTGTTCCCTAGTAGGTAACGATTTCCCTCTACACTTCATATTTTAGAAAACTATTTTCAAATAGGAAATTAACTACTTGTTATGCTACTCTAGCTAATGCCTTTTCTTCTACTCATTTACTAACATAGTTAGTAGATATAATGGTGCACCTTTTTTCCTTTCAAAGAAGGTGTAATAGGACCTATGAAATCAAGAGCCATTTTTTCAAAAGGCTTCAAAAAAACTTGTGGTTGTAGGGGCATTTAATCAAAAGATACCAGTCAACCCATCCACCAATCGCTACCACACATATTTCCTCGTATCTTTGAAAAGAGTTAACCAATAATATCCCAAATGAAGTATTTTGTAAGAAGTTCTCTTATCTGAAAAACATCCACTATAACGTTCATCATGAAAAACTTTCAAAATATTTTAAACATCATCTTCTTTAACACATCTTCTAATTATACAATTAGGCCTTGTGTAAAAAGGATTTCCTTTAATTCATGAATATCTAACGCTTTATTTAATTATATTCCTCTTTTCTTTACATGTAAAATGTGGTGGAAACTTTCTAGAAGATAAATAATTTTCTATATCGCCAAACCATGGAGTTTTAATAGGTATGGACAATAAATTTTCATTTAGAAAATTATCATAAATTATAGGCATGAAAGAATGTGTGCCACTTGATTTTTCCTTTTAGGTCGATCTAAGATAATGATATTAAACTCTTACAACAATAATAACGATCTTGTTACTCTACCATAAGTAATAGGTTTGTTCATAAAGTACTTGATGGAAGAATGTTATGTATGTATAAATACCTTATAACCCATGATATAATGTCAAATCTAGTGATATAATGTGCAAATGTCAACATCTATGTTTTAGTCATAGGAAAGTTGAGGTCAACAAGAGTTGGGTTTTCTTTAATAAAATAGAGGAATAGTGTTAAGATTCTCTTTTTGGCCTAATACTACTCCTACTATATTGTTAGGTGCATTTTTAGATATATGGAATGGAAAAACCAAATTAGGCCCTCTTGAACATCTTTAGCAAGTGACTGAAACGATTGTAAGGCTCTTTTACTAAAATTTTCTATAAATCAATGATAATAGCCTACATATCTTGGGAAACTTCTTACATATAATTGGTTATATGCTATTGGAAATTCAGTAATGACATAAACTTTAGATGAATCTACTCTTATACTTGTAAATGATATATGATGTCCTAGTTCAATCCCTTCCATTCACAACATATAACATTTTTTCATTGTTAAGAGCTAAATTAGTTTCCATGCATCTTATTAGAACTTTTTAAAAGTTAATCAAAGCTTCATTAAAAGAAATTGCATATACTAAAAATTAATCCATATATACTTCTACACATTCATGTATCAAGTCAACAAAGATAGCTAATATTTCTCTTTGGAATGTAGCTGGTGCATTATACAAACCAAAGGGTGAGGCCTTATAAGAATATTTTCCCCAGGGACATGTTCAAGTTGTTTTGTCTTGATTTTCTAAATCTATCATCATTTTGTTGTAGCCACTGAATCCATCTAGGAAACATAAATATTTTTGCCTAGCTAATATATCTAGGACTTGATCAATAAATGGTATGGAAAATTGATCTTTCAAGGTTGATTTGTTTAATTCTCTATAGTCTACAGAGATTCACCATTTCTCATCTTTCATAGGAACTACAACTATAAGAGAATCCCACTAACTATTAGATATGGGATAGGCTAAACCTATTTTTAATAACTTTTCAAGTTATTCTCTCATTATATCATTTAGTATTGGATTCATTCTACATTGTGTATAACATTTTCTTCTATGTAGATATGATGTGTGCATGTATCTAGATGGATACCTTTCATATCAATGTAGTCCTAGGCAAACGCTTTAGAATATTGGCTTAATAATTGAATTAATTGATCCTATTGATATGCTTCTGAATGAGAATTTATATTCAATTATTTCATAGGACTAATTTTAATGGTCTTACTATGAGAATTTATTATTGAATTCATAAGAAAACTAGTTGGAAATACAAATTGCAAGGAATTCATTATGCAATTTTACTGAAAGTTTTGTAAATTGTCATTCGTTTCTTCTTGAAAATTAATATCTTGAGTAACATGCAAAAGAGGTTGAATTTGTTCTTCTTTGAATTTATTTCTTCAAGGTAAGACTTTTGCTCAATTTACTCTAGGATTTAATAGCAGGATAGAGTGTGATTTACTTAAAGATTTACACTTACAGTCTTAAAGCATAAATGATTCTATCCCCTATGCCCCACACTTAAATCTTCATATACTTATGTCTATGTATAGATTCATATTTCAGTTTGTTAATTTTTTTCTTGCTAAAAATGGAAGATAAAAGGCTGGATGTCTAAATGGCATATATAATGTATTTATTTATATCTATAAATTATAATTAAATCAATGTTTAAAATGTAAAATGAAAATAAATATTGTAAAAATAAAAATGTTTTTGTTCATTTGATATATGATATCAAATTATATATATATATATATATATATATATATATATATATATATATATATATATATATATATATAATATATATATATCTATATATATATTTGTTGCAACATTTTATATTCATAGTCAAAAAAGAGTTTACAAAGCTATCATATCTAGATCCTTCCAACATTATTTAAGAGATTAATATATCCCAAATGTCCTCATGAGGAAAATTCACATAGAAGAGACATGCTCTTCTATTCAATGACTATACAAAACCAACATATTTTTCATAGAGCTTAACGCATATCGCGAGGATATCAAACAAGAAACATGAAATTTACATATCAATTAGCATAAAAACTTTGTGACCTGACTTAATTCCACACCCAATATTCCTCAAACTGGAACGAATTCCCAGAATTAGGCCTTGTTTTACTTCCAACAATTCCAATACATCTGAACATAAAGAAGAAATAAAAAATATATCACCCAAAATTTCCATAGAGAGTTTGACACATCTTAGTATATCCATGCTCAATAAGAGATTGAAATATCAAGTGATTTTCATGCTAAATAAGTGATCAAAACATCACGCCCAGTGCAAAATCATAACATAAAGGAGCTAATTGTGTAACATATGACATTATATGGACCATAATATTTCACAGGGGTGATACAAATATGCACCAAAAAACTTGTGTTTCAATCCTGCAGGAATGTTGTTCAACATAAATAAAAAATATGATGCACAAATAATTGAAAGGCACAAGAAGAGCCAACATTACACAACACCATGAAAAAAAGAGAAATCCATAATTCTCGTAAAAAAGAATAAAACAAATCACTTTTGATCCAAAATATAACCCTGGCTACCATGAAGACCTAAAGAACCATACTTGAAGAAACCATACTAAAATTGATGGAAAAAATATATGAAACCCACCAACACTATTCATGATTAGAAGATATTGTATTCAGTGCTTGAGCACTATCATCCAGAGGATTAGTGAGATCGCCTAAGGCAAAATCACTCATTAGAAAACTTTCAAAATGGGTCATATGAGAATCAACATTTTCCCATAAAAACCTTTGGTTTTGGAGCATGCATTTATTGTCCTCCAAAGAGGAGAATACATTATAATTCTCCACTTGTTTATCTTTGAAAATTAATTACAGCAAGATAGCCATTTTTTGGTGTCAAGGGAACGAATTCTAGAAGTGAAGTCATCTTTTACTGAATATACCAGGATCAAGAACCCATTTCATCTGCTCCGCCACCACCTCAAAATCTGAGTGATAAGGTCAGTCTCCATCCTCTTTATATTCCAGGAATAATATTTCCTTCTTGACCTCAAGAAGAAAAACATCAAATAAGGTGGCAACAGAATCATAGGCAAAACGGTGAACCCTTTTGTACCCTAGATTTCCCCCACCACCCATTCTCCTACTCATCATCTGTCTAGGAGGCATAATTGCAATCACAAAATAAAATTGAGGATAAGCACTGAAAGAAACTCTAGCTATAAAGTGAGACACAGGAAAAGTGAGACACAAGAAAAGACACATAACCGTGAACTCCTGACCTAAAGACAAGTAAAATATCACCCAATTTCCACACTATAGGAGAAAAGGAAAATAAATTTTAAAGCTCACCACAACCCAGAAACATGACACACCAAATTGCATAAAACTTGAATAAACCATGAAACCTCCTTGTGACAGATTTAAAATAGAGAGGCTATAGGAGCATCCTAAACTTACTCCACCTAAAAACCCCATACGTAGGACAATTATACCTAATAACAACTAAAAGAATTTTCTATATCTCATAGCAATAGTCATTGGGTACTTCTTAAACTGAGAAGCCAATATTACCCAAATGAAAACACTCACCTCTGCCAACTGAGAAATTTCCATCCAAAGACCATGTAAACTAAAAAACTGAACATACTTGCACAAAACATACACTCAGACATGCAATTGAAGATTGAAACTTGTGATAAATGATAACACTCACCCAAACAATAAGGAAAGTGAAGGCGCATTCTAAAGGAGAGAAGAGTGTATTCACACTTGCTTGAAAACAAGAACAAGAATGAAACCAAAAATTCACCAAGAAATTGGAACTAGATAAGGAGGTCGAGATACTATCCTCTATTGGAAAATCCACAATGCTAGCAGTTAAAATTATTTTCCTTATTATGACAGTATCTTGTGATGTTTACATTATATCTTTCAATTTATCTTTTCTTATCATCAAGAATAATTCCAAACAACGAATAGAAGAAGACACAAGATGCAGGTAAACTGCTAGGGAAAAAACCCCCTTGAGGGGAAAAACGAGTCACAAATTATTCCTTTAGTAGATTCAAGATGAAACAACCAAGACCCTTACAACATAGACTCAAGACTACCTCCATCAACACATCCTTCTTTCATGTCACTGAATTTTCCACTGAGTTTGCATCAAGACCTTTGTACTGTGAAGAAACTGAATCCTTCTCATTGTTGTAATATTGAGAGATTTCACTGAGATCTTCTCTATTGTAACAAAAAGCCTTATCACTATGGTTATACCATTAACTTAGACAGAACCATCATCACTATAAATATACCTTTCTTCATTGTTGACGTAATGAAACAAAGTTATTAAACCTGTGATAATTCGAGCTAGAGATATCCACACTTCATTTCAAAGATATTCAGACTTGTCATTTTGTGATTTATGTGAGCTTCTTCTTCTATTATAACCAAACTGCTCTTCAGAAAAATTGTGAGTTTTTTCCCTATGAAATGTGAGCTTCTAAGCTTGTATTTATAGTGGTATGACCATACTAAATGAGATGACATGAACGATGAAGAGGTGCGTCTTTGATGCAGGTTGACATTAACCATTTTATGAGTGTTCCTTTGAGGCTGACTTGAAGGAGTCGTTGAGGAGGTTGAATTCATGATGGAGTCTTTTAACCAATAAACAAATTGACTTTGGCAATAACCTAAAGCCTACAATGGAGGCTTGACCTATAATATTTGACCCAAGCATGAAACCCATGCTTTAACATTTCAATTGGATAATAATTAAAGATCTTTTTATCTTTCTTTTGACAAATATTACATTTCGACTTAAAGTACAATTATGAAAATCGAACATGGTTACATTCTTCAACACTCTCTCTTAACTAGGGAGGTATTCATTTTTTACATGCAATCAAATAGGTACATGGAAGATGTCAAAACACATCATCTACCAAGAGGTTTCGGCACCGCAATGACATGGACTAGATTCTTGACCAAGACAATATATCCATTGGTATCTCAAAAAGTTAGGCCTCATAATGCCACAAACTAGATTCCTTACTATCGAAACCTATCCGGGTCGGACTAATATGGACTCAATATTTTAGCATCTCTAGGTACCATGAGGCCCACTTTCTAGCCATCAACCCAACAACCTAGGTGTGTATCATGGTCAGAGCTCTATGACCCATGCCACCCTCCCTAATTTGGGATCTGTAAATCAACACAAAGTGTTCGCCAGATCTCCTCCTAGGAAATGTTTCACTCACAAAGCCTCTCCTTGATCTGGCAGATCAAGGACAACAAATCTCTCCTGATCAAACTGGTTGGTAACCAACATGTTATCAAAACCTTCGAGAGATTTAAACACAACCCCAATGAATAATATACTTTTACATATTCATAAATAAACACAAAACTTCGAGGTTTTCCTGGTGTTGTTTCTCAACACGGTAGGCCTATCAACCAAATATTTCCTTTTCGCCTTCACATACAACAACATATCCCTCAAACTTCATTCTCCAATCAAAACTATGCTCTCCCTCTCAACCAGGGAGATTTTCTCTATCTAGGCTCCCTCTTAAACTCAAGGAGATCTCTTCTATCCAGGCTCCCTCTTAACCTAGGGAGATCAAGTTCTTCTTTTTGTCATCAAAGAATCTTTTGTGGATTCCATCCTTCTTCTCAAAGTTATCATTACCATTCACATCATACCTTTTCTTTTGATCATCTTCACCATCTTGAATATTGTGTACCTACACAACTTAGATAGAAAGTATAACCAAAATTATAGATGCCTGAAGTTAGCCATAGAAAATCTTATAATAACGAAAGAATTTTACAAACATAATTGACAAGAGACTATACTTCAATAATTCAACTTCTTGCCTAGGTCTTGTTACAAACCCTAAATCATATTCACAACTGATTACGATATCAAACTTATTATATCTAGGGTTTCAATGACATAACACGATCTTTCATATAGCAATTCCTAGAAGCAAATCTAACAGCTTTTAGAATTCATATGTTAGACTCTTCACTAAGATTTCGTACATATGCTAGATTCATACTTGAGCTTTAATAAATCAAAACCAATCACATCTTAATTAGCATCATGACTAACATCTATTAGGGTTTGATGTAGACCCTAGATTTCCATCTTCAAATTATCAGCAATCACTGTATAGATTCATAAATTCCAAATGGCTATTCATACTAGAGAATTTTAACTACTACTAGGGTTTAGTTACTAAACCCTAGAATTTCCAAACATCATCCTAGACCATCAAACATTTACTAGGGAAAACCCTAAGACTTCATGACCAGTAATACTTAGCTCAACACATATATCTAGGAATTCATCAGCATATCATAAGCACATCATATGTCAGGAAATATTAATATGTTAGACATATATCGACCTATACCAAGCTAGGGTTTCAACCAATGGACACATACCTAGGGTTTCATTCTTGGGACTCTAAATCCATAACAAGGGCTTTTCTTATAAACCCAACCAAACCCTAAAGATCTAGGGTTTCACAGCAAACCAAACCCTACAATACCTAAAATTTTAAAGGTTCTGGATCTAAAAAAAACATCATTCAACCCCAACAATTAAGATTTCATGATTATAACAAAATCCCAAGCATGACATCATCATCAAAAAATTCAAATAGCATTTTTCAATAAGCCTAAGCAGGCTAGGGTTTCACACATTATCATCATACCCTTAGGTTAGGGCTTTCCAGAGAACCAGTATAGGGTTCTTTAAAGTCAATTAAGAATATGAGGGGGTAGATTTATCAAGTGATGAATCACCCAAAGAAAGAATCATTATATGATTCAATATAGGTGGACATAATGATGTTAGTAATGTAATGAAAACTTCAAAAAATTAGATGATCAAGAGAATATTGTAAGGAGTATAGTTTGAGACATAGCTGGAGATGTTCATTGGTAAACCTGATAATGATTTATTGAAGTGTTCTCTTTGTATGAAGTCATCATCTCTTATACTTGATTTACCTGAAGCTGTTCCTTTGAGCTTGTATTCGGATCCTTGATATATCTCCATAGGAAGCTATGTCGAGTTCTATTTCTTTAACAAGTGGAACACTGACTGTTTTGACCATATCATTATAACACCATCGCGGAATTATTAAGACCGTCAAACTATTGTTTGTGATACTACCAAAATTGAAGGCATGTGATGGTTCTGAACTGAGGTGTTGCAGTGGCACTGAAATGGAATGACACTCAAACTAAAGTAGCATGACAGTCACCTTGTAATATTACTAAAATTTTGAAGTGCTTTAATTGAACTTATGTGTATGTGATGCAAAGTCCTAACACTATGAGAGTGCTGCTGTAATAGAATCATTGTTATGCATCAATATTTTCTCATTGTTGTTGACAGGGTAAACCTTGTCACAGTGGTGCAACCAAACCCTTACTGAGGTTGTGCTATAGAAATGTGGGAGAACTAAACATAGCACCAAAGTTATTTCTATTATATAAAACGAAGATAAATATTTGTTATGTTTTTACCAGAATGTCAATGCCTTTAAGAAGTGCTTGAAACTGTGCCTTCATCGAAAATATTAAGATTGTATCTGCAAAAATGCTAGGACCGGGCTTAAGGAAAAAATTGTTTTATTAGATCTTGGGATCTTTGCTATTTTTCTTCATGAGATCATATTACTGTGGAAGCACCGAGGCTATGTTTATATCACCAAAGATTTGAAGCATCAAACTGTAGTAACATTAAACTTATAATAGCACCGAACTGTGAGAGACACCGTACCAAACTGTGTTTTCATAATACTGAACTTGTTGAAGCATAGATATCATAACAGAGTTTCTAATTTTTCGTTGGGCATTAACCGAGCTTCTTTGATGATGCATATTGGAACCTTGCATAGTCATTGAAATTGTCTTTAAACTACCTTTGACATTGACCGTAGCTCTAATTCCATGTTGCAATATCCATAGTGTTGGCAGTTAAAACGATTTTCCCTATTATGACATTATATTGTGATGTTTATGTTATTATTATTAGTTCTTTCAATTTATCTTTTTTACCATCAAGACTAAGGCTAAACAACAAATAGAAGAGGACACAAGATGTAGGCATGCTGTTAAGGCTAAACAACAAATAGAAGAGGACACAAGATGTAGGCATGCTGTTAGAGAAAAACCCCCTTGAAGGGAAAACCCAATCACAAATTCTTCCTTTAGTACATTCAAGATGAGACGAACAAAGCACTTACAACATAGACTTGTGACTACCTCCATCAAGCTATCGTTCTTTCATGTCACTAAATTTCTGGCATTGAGTTCGCATCAAGACCTTCTTACTGTGAAGAGATTGAATCCTTCTCACTATTGTAAAATCTCATCACTGTTGTAATACTGAGAGATTTCACCGAGATCTTCTCCATTGTAACACTGAGCCTTATCACTATGGTTATACCCTTAATTTAGACTGAACCATCATCACTGTAAATATACCTTTCTTCGTTGCTTGGGTACCGAAACAGAGTTATTGAACATGTGATAATTCGAGCTTCATGTCACGGGTATCCACATTTCATTTCAAAGAGATCCAAACTTATCATTCTATGATTTATGTGAGCTTCTTCTTCTGTGATAACCGAACTATTCTTCAGAAAAAATGCGAGCTTTTCTCCCTCTGAAATGCGAGCTTCTAGGCTTGTATTTATGGTGGTATGACCATACTAAATGAGCCAACATTAAACATGAAGACATGAATATTTGATGTAGGCCGACATGAATCATTTTAAGATTGTTCCTTTGAGGCCGACTTGAAGGAGTCATTGAAGAGGTTGACTTGATGATGGAGGAGTCTTTTAACCAATAAACAAATTGATTTTGACAATAATCTAAACCATACAATGGAGGCTTCACCTATAATATTTTAGCCAAGCATGAAACTCATGCTTTAACAAGTCAATTGAATAATAATAATTAAAAAAAAAAATCTTTCATTTTGACAAATATTACATTTTGACTTCAAGTACAATTATGAAGACCAAACCTAGTTACATTCTTCAACATACTCACCACAACTCACATTGCCCTAATACCATTGTTTGTCCATTACGTAAATAAGGATTTAAAACGACGAGACAAACTCAACTACCTCTGTCGTGCATTAAAGAGGAAAAGATTCTTGGGAGAATGGCAATCCCTCTGATGAAACCCTAATTTCAAATTTAACACCCCATCAAGATTATATAAATATATATGTCAACACAATACCACATAATGAAACACAAGACCACATAATGAAATATAAAATTAATAGATATCAATTTTATTATATGAATAGATATCTCAACGCAATGCTACATAATGAAATATAAAAGTAATAAAACAAAAATTCTATTGTAATATTGTAAGTATATATTTTAATCTTGAAGTAACAATCCACACACACACACACACACATATAGCTTGAGTGAGCCTAATGGTTAAGATGATATGTTTCCTCCTAAGAGGTCACATGTTCAAAACCAAAAGGGTAGAGTATGTATCTCTGTGTAGACTTTAGCAGTCAAATCGATGCATGGAGCTGTGTCCCTTGTCCCACAAATAAATGGGCCACATACACCAATTTGGTTTTGGAGGTGTGTCCCTTGTCCCACAAACAAGGGGGTGTTATACACTAATTTGGTTTAAAATTGGATAACAGTAATATATATTTTGTTGTTTTGAGGTGTTATCACTTTTAATTATTAAAATCTATAAAAATTATGTGTTTATTTTGGAATATGAATTTTAAAATTTTAATTAATTACTAATGATTATTAATTAAAAAGTAGGCATTTAACCTCATATAATGTTTTAGAATATTCTTAATAGTAGTCACAAATTAAGGTTAAGATGTATCTCAAAAGTAGTTACACAATTTTGTCATTTTAATTAAATTGATTAATTAAAAAAGTATATCCTATGAAGAAGTGTCATATAAAATAAGTTAAGATTCTTTCAGCTTTTAGTATTGATCAATGATGGTATTGGCCCATAATATTATAATAAAACTTATTTTGGATATTAATAATCTCTATGATTAAAAATCTTGTTATATTGTCTAGTTATATAAATTATTATTTATACATATTTTATATATATATATATATTTTTTTTTTTTAATAATATAAATCCATTTTGAAAAATTAGTGATTAAAATAACATATTTTAAAACAACCTAAAAATTCAAAATTCAAATTTCTTCACCTATAAGTTAATAATTACAAAAAATAAAAATAAATTGATTTAATAAAAAAATTGATACCCATAAACAATTACTACTACTTCGAGGCATAAAATTCACCAATATGACAACAAATAAAGAAGAGTTAATTAATCGTTAATACCCTCGTGTACATAAGAACGAGGCATAAAATTCACCAATATGACAACAAATAAAAAAGAGTAAATTAATTCGTTGATACCCTAGTGTACATAAGAAAGTGTCCCACACCAATGTGACACAATGCTAAAAGGAGTTTTTTGTGTGACCTAGAACTTCTAATATAATTTGATTTTTTGTGGTAAAAATTATGAAAATTTTAATTAGATTTTGATAAAATTTGGTAAAGATTTTTGTAAATTTAAGTTATAGTTGTCAAATTTCTAAAAAAATTTGATGATGTTGAATTCATTTTCACTATTAAAAAACATGATTCAAATACTAGTACACAATTTTTTAAATTATTTTACCTAAATTCTAACTACTTTTAACAGTCTAAACAATTCAACATTTACTATTCTATATAAATGATTAAACACCATTTGAAAAAATATCGATGGCTTGTCCATAAAGCGCTTGAGCCTAAATCAATGTACCATCAATGAATTTCGCATAAATCAATCTTTATGGAATTCACTAACCTTGCAGGCATGTCAACGGCGTTCCGCATTTTTTATGATCGATTATCACGCGAAAAATATTGGGTTTCTTTTTATAGCGACAGGGTTGTACAATTTTAATTTAATTATTGGAGTTAAATATGATAAAATATTTTAGAATATTTTTTTAATTAATTTCAAGGGCTGGTAAGGTTCTGCGTGTTGTATCGAATTAAACCACATGTTCCACCGCTTGTGCAGGCCCC